>JASCZW010008387.1:0-51453 GCA_034211315.2 Aedes japonicus | reverse complement strand
TAGAAATTTAAGCCGTTAGGTTTAATCTCTGGAACCAAGGCAAGGCTCAAGCTAAGATAATTGGATGGTGGCCACCGAACAATCACGTGGTGATTTAACATTGGTTACTTTTTCTCAGCTGGACGTTAGAGAACTGTTAACTAGGCAAGACACAATTACACCTACAGGTGTAAGCCAGACTTGTTTTTTCTAAATTAAATCTGCGTTGCATGGCACAATCGAGACTTTATAATACGATCGGTTCAATTTGGCGAGATTAAAAAAGTAAAAAACTATTTTCTTCGAAACTTCAAGTTCGTGAAGCGAAAGGTTCGAATCTAGCGGATAAGTGAGTGAAATGATTTAAATTTTTTTATGAAGTTTACAATGATAACATATATATTGCATCAACTTCAAAAACTATTGATTAGTATTAGTGACGTCTACATTTGGATACTTTTTGCACAATTTTTTGTGAACGTTGGAAAAAGAATCCTGAATTCATCCACGTTGTTATAGGGAATTGTGCGTTAATTGATTGATTATTCGTATTTTTTGAAAATCGAATTTTATTGACCACCTGGAAGATTTGGCAACGTTTAGGAATGACCAACTACAATTTGGATGAAAGTTTGCATATTTCTCTCGTATGGGAAAACTTATAGTCATGGCGTATCCTCAGATACGCCCACCATGGCGATTCTTCATTTTTCTCTGGTGTAACTATCGGTACCATTTGCTTTCCTCTTAGTTTCAAAGAGTTTCGCTTAACTAGAGGCCAGGTACTTCTCTCATTGGGCAAAGTTCTGGACAGTTTGGTGGAATGATAGCTGTTTTGGCGCGTATTTGACCTTTTGTACCTTATACAATTCCAGGACGGATTTCGTATAGTGACAATGCCAAATCAGGCCAAAACAGAGGCTGAAGAGTCGTGGTAAACGGTAGCAACCGCTTTTGCAGCATATTCTTTCTCGTACACATCCTCATTGATAGTTTTTGTCTATTCCGCAAAACTTGTGGATTTTCGACGACAGCTACATATTGCCTCGCTAAATCAAACACTTCTTCTTGGCGCAAAGTTTGGACATCCTTCTCTCGTCCAGAAATGCTCAACAACGGCGTTTATTTGCATTGCGGTGTAAATAGCCAGACCTGGAAGCTGTTTATAGTTCGTCAGTACGTATGTTTCGTCGTCCATTATGTGATTATAATACAGAATGTTTGCAAAAAAGCTGGTGTAAAGCACCTTAGCGACTTAATGACGAAAATGAAATTGATGCTTGTCATCACCGTTGGACACCTTTTTCACTTTATACTGGTCTCCAGTCCTTGCCTCCTGCTTCACCTTTTGTACGTATTACAGTGTTGACTTCAACAACTTTGCGAGCCACGTTTCGGCACAGAAAGACTGGGAGTTGTTGTCCATAATGGCTGACATTTGGCGTGAGCATACTTTTTCGATTTGTTGCTCTTCCAACCTTCCGATCTCATAGTCAAGCGCTTGTCAAATGATTTGCAAACACGGTACACGGTTCTTTATGGTAGTTTTAATTTTTTGGCAAGATCGCGTACCGATAGAAATCGGATTTTGCTGCTCGTTCAGGCCAAAATGCGTTTGCGCCACTACACTTAATTTGACGCCATTTTGCTGAATGTAACAAGAATTTAAATCACGTTGAACCACGGAATAAAGTGGAGAGTTTCAGCTGTCATAGAAGTGAAACGTTTCCAGCGGTCCGTGAAATAATTTAAAATAATCTACATTGAAACAGAAGTGTCCGAAATTTAATCGGTCGACAGGGTTTATTTAAATCAAAACAACTTTTTTTTATTCTTGTATGGTGCCACTTAAACACGTATTTTCATGTATGAAAAATACTGAGTTAACGAAATGAGTCCACTGCTTAAGTATTCATGCAGTGAATGCGTGAGTTGTTTAAGTGTGTAAAAATAAGTATTTTCAATACGTGATTGATTCTATTGGTGATCACTGATCAACGGTCCGGTTGTATGTGTTTGAGCTTGAGAAGCAATTGCTCGTTTTGTAACAAACCGCATGATATTTTCGATCTTTAATTGTGCGTGCCGTACCATTTGCCGTTCCATTACTTCTCGATTGCTGCTGCTCAACCTATTATATTCTGACGAACAAATTTCCGTCCGCGTCGTGTTGCGGTCGACTGGTTGGACATCGTGAACCTGATTTGGAAACATAAGGCGTCTGAATGTCAATCTGATTCCCAGCAGGCGACCAGAATGTAGTGTCTGTCTCCACACCAGAGCTAAACCGGTTAGTAAATTTTGGTGAGTTGTTTTGTCTCGAATACCATGATTCGAGCTAACCTCGATTGTCAAACTGGTGGGGAAATAAGCGGACACTAGGAACATGTCTAGTCCTCCATCTCCTTCAAGGTTCGTTTGACCCTTCCTGAAGACGAATGTGCTGGATCTATCGACTTGGCCGGAAGTCATAATGTTTCGTGAGTTTGAGGAATCTTCTGCTCAAAAATTTCGGAAACTTAGAACCAGTGGTGTGTTGAAGTGTCCAAGATGAGTGAGATTTTTCGGGAATTAATGTATCGGTTTTTAAAGTAAAACCAAGAAAACATTTAAATATATATTCTGAAAACACCCAACACCCACTGTGAGGAAAGCAGTGCACATCAATAGTTCCGATACTTGCCACAACCTCGAGTGGAGATAAGGAGTGGGCAGGCATTTAGGGTGGCGTAAAGAGGGCCATGATGGGGTAAATATGCTATGGGAGGAAAATTTCTCAACGGTCGGTTGAAGATCATACCACCATCGCTTACCTGTCATTGAGTCTACAGCACGCTTGAAGTTAAGACGTTAAAACTGAAATTGGCAAAAATAAAACGTAGAGAGCATTGTGGAAAGTGATCGAAAAAGTCTTGAAGTGGAGAAGTAGAAGCAAGCGAAGCGGATAGAGCATCCAGGTTAACCATTTAAATCCCAATCTCGACCGCCCCATCACTAACGGCCATAATCCCATTACGGACACCAGGACTCCTGTGTTTGCCTTTAGTTTAGCCTTTAGTTTAGGCCTTTAGCCTGAGCTGGTCAAGGCTGCCCCAAGTCAACTCCACAGTCTGTTAGTTCCCGGTCGTCCTGGGAGTCCTCGTGTCTAGAACCAGTGACGTCTCAAACCTTGGAGAAGGCGTGGTCATTTGTATGCGTCGTGTCGAGCCAACGCGGACGCCATTGAAAACGCAAATCGGTGAGACTTGGAGGAGTACGGAGGAGAGAAAGCGTTGGGCGAGAAGCTGGAGGAGTATCGGTCTGGTTGTATATCCCGAAGACCAGGCACAGCCAGAAGCAGCGTAGGAGAAGCACTGGCGAAGTGGCGGAACGGAAAGAGGGGCCGAATAAGTCGTTACCTTTGTGCAAATTAGTAATGGTGGGTAAAAAGTGGGTGAATAGTCAGAAAGTATTTCAGTGAACCTGGGACGCGGTAGTAAAGCGCGTACGCCGATCCTGAGGCGATTAGAAGAAGGGCTTTGCATTGGTGCTGAGCAGGGATCGCCCCTTTGGTTACAAACTTTCCGGCAGTTTTCCTGATGCTTACAGCATAAAATAACCATGTGCAGGCGGAAGTAAAAACGGAGTTATTTTTCTTGTTTTCACCATAGATTCTGCAGAACAAATAATATCGCTGTCAAAGTTTGACAGTGAACAAGAGGGGAATACTATTGTATCGTTGGTCGTTGTATAATATTTTTGGTTCAGGTTAATTCGTTTGAATTATTAAGAATTATTTTGAATTTGGTTTGATAATATTGGAACAGAATATCAAATATAAACATTTACAAAATAGGTTAGGTTAGGTTCGCTATAAATTTATTTTGCATGTCGACTGAATGGTGCCTCGGCTAGGTTGAATGATATAAAAATAATCAATCCAAAAATATCTCCAAACTAAGAAAAACCATCTTGACGAACCAAGAATAAAAGCCAAAAGAAATCTTTATTCGTCATGTGGATTGTTTGGTTGGCGCTTTGATTAAGGATAATAGATAACTGTTTGATCAACATTCCTTGGTGACAATAAGATTAAAGCTCGGGAATTCCGCAACAATACTGGTGAACAGAAGTTTCAGAAGTATTTTTTTCTTAATATGTAAAAGGTTGTTTTTTTGAGTTTCGTTCCAAAGACTATTGAGTGTGGAAGAGTGAATTTTTTGTAAAGTGTTTACAATGTGTTTTTTAATTACTTTTTATAGTAAATTTAAGTTGACGTAACCTCTGGTCTGTGCGACCGACCGAGATACGCAACTTGTTTGACGTACAAAAAAGGTAATTATTGACTTAAGCCATGTTCAAGTTTTACATAAAACTAAAAAATATTATTCACGGTGGACACTGCAGCGCTCAGGCGCTTTTTGTGTACGGGCTGAGTTGAGATCTACGTGTTTGGATTTCTGTGTCACCAATCATCACCATCTTTTTTCCGTGAAGCACGGATCGAACAATTTGTGCTGGGAAGTCCACTCAAGTCGTAATGCGGGCGTAGTTAAACGAAGAGAGTGTAGATCGAAAGACGTATCTTTACAACCCCAGTACAAGGTTCCCGAGAGTGCGGTTTTAGTTATCCGTAGCCAACTGTCGGACACTAAACCGGACCTTAACCGAAATGTAGAAGTCTCCTTTAACCCCGCTCGGTCTTAGTGGAGAGGTGCGTGAAGCCGGTTCGCTAGGGAGAGCGATCTTCTATATTGAAGGAGACGGTCAATTCCGGACGCTCTAGACGAATTTAAATTCGGAAGCTTGTCGTTCAGCCGCATATCCCTCCACATCTGTAAAATCGGCCATGCTCCCCGAGCTCGTCTGCCATTTCTGCAGTGACAGCGAGAGAGGAGATTCAATCGCCATCCGATTGGTACGTACTAAACTTAAATTTATTTTCGTTTTGGGCAGTTCCGATTGAATTAACTCTTCCTGAAATTTGTTTTCGTATTCCATTCCGTTTGTTTTTTTTTCCAATAGCAGGCGTCTTTAATTCCGTTCCAGTTAACTTATTCGGATTTAGCGAGTTTTCCTATTTTGTTGTTATTTAGATACTGATAGTGAAACAGAATTTTGTTTGCATAACTCGAGAACTAATCAAACAAGTGGAACCAAATTTAGCATCTCAAGTAACAATCCTACTGCCTTTTAGCCTTTGTTTAATTTTATGAGTGTTTTAGTATTGCAATAGACATGCTAATTTGTTTAAAAGCAGCTTTCTATGATTCCAAAGATGTGTTGTTAATAATTTTACTTTAGGTTGTTTTTATAACCTTTTCTAGTAAGAAAGTAAAGTCTAAAACAGTCAAACTTTGAAATTTTTGAAGAAGAACTCAATCCCATCATAAAATCGTTCATTAATTCAATAATAAAGCTCCTTCATATTTGTTTAACAGAGCTATGATAAAATATTGCATAGCACGCATTACAATAACCATCACTAAGGCATTTGGACTCGGACGAGAGCATAAAGCTACTTGGCACTACATAAAGTTTATGATAAGATGCTTCACCAATGTTGTCATAATAAAATTAAACAAAGATGGAGTTGCATAGCAACAAACTAAGACAAGTGAAAAAAATGCATGACTAACTGAAATAATAAACAAAACTTATCGAGCATTCTGAATAGTAATTTGCCAACAAAGGTCATTTAAAAAACTATAACATCAGTCAGTCTCCCATCCAGATGGAATTATCTTGAGGCATGTATTGCCTCAGTATACGGCATTGCTTTCCGGTATTCTTTCGTAAAAACTTTCTTAGTCCTTTGATGTAGCTTGAACTGTCAAAATTCACACCATATAATCTGTTGGGCAGCTAAACGGTCTTGCATAAAGCAAATTAGCTTGGCAAAGAAACAGTTTAGCCTCAAAATTATTTTCATAAATGCCATTTCAAAACATTATTTATTTATTGATGCTTACATGAAAACAAAACAGCATTTTCAATCATGGCTCATGAAATATCAATGTCAATGCCGCTGCCATTTTTATTTCAATCTTAATGCAGGTTTATAATTTTCATGTATCATGTAATATTTTCTTTGCCACGGCTTATTGTTGTACGGCAGTTAATGTGGGATAAAACAAAAGTATTAAATAAGTGTCAGGAGCAAAACATTATCTGCAACGAAAATTAAAGTTTTTCTTAATATTTTTTTAGAAAGTTCAACGTGATCTCGGAAGCGCACCTAGTTTTTCAGCTCTTTTAAAGCACTTTACACATTGAATTTAATTTGGCACTTAAAATTTAAGTACTGTAGGTTAAAACTAGTAATAAATTATTATAAATCAAACTGAGATAAATATATCATTTTGAAAATACTGACTTTTTATTTGACATGGGTAATTTTATTTTCAATCAGAGTTATTTTTGCCAAAATGAATTTGTTGAGAGTGAATGAAATTTATGAATACGATTATAATATGAATAAAACTGGTTTGAGTGATTTTGGCAAGCGTCTAGAAAAGGTGGCACGAAAAAGGCTTTTATAGATGTCAAATTGCTTTTATTGTGGTTTTCCGATTGTTTTCAAACTGCTCTTAAGTCGGTCATAATAAAGTCTGATTGTTTAATCCAATCTACAACTGCCTCTAAAATATACTCTCTGCCAGGGTGGGCCAAATAGCCACATTTTAGTCTTCATGAGGGTTTGGGGAATCAAACAAGACAAATATGTATTGACCAGAGTTTTATGGATGTGGTTTTATCACACCCTTGTAGGAATTCATAAAACTTTATATGTTACTTGGGATATGAAGGGTTTTGAGGGCAAAAAATGTTTTCACGGTGGTTCGAAACCCCTCCCCTCTTGAAAGGCGGGGGTCTTCCATTCAAATGAAGCACAAATTTCAACCAAAATTGAGAGTTATCCCTACTGTTAAAAATAAATATATAAAGGAGTTGTTAGGCTGGAGAAAGTTCTTATGAAGGTTCAAGAATCCTTCCTCGTCTGGAAGGCTTCTCATAAATATGAAATACAATTTTCTGCATAACTCGAGCAAATGGAAGCAAATTTGGCATGGAGGTGTTTGAAGGCAAGAAATGTTTCCACGGTGGTTTGAGACCCTCCTCTCTTTGGAAGGAGGAAGGGCTATCATACAAATGATACCCTACTGTTATAAAAATTGTATGCAGGAAGTTTTTGGGCCGGAGAAGCTTCTTATGATGGTTCGAGACTCCTTGCTCATCTGGAAGGGACGGTGGGTTGGAACCCATAGAAATGAATTACAAATTTCTGCATAACTCGAGTACTAATCAAGTAAATGGAACCAAATTTGTAATCTGAGGGTTTTCGGAGACAATAAATTCTCCACATGGATTACTCCGAAATATCGGCTTCCTTTGCAAGTTTTCTTATGGAACGCACCGGTTGCGAGAGCAACTTTTGCACGACCGATTTGATCACGTTCGGCGTGCGTGCAAAGCGCGGAAGTCCGCTTCCCGGCTTCCACTGCTAGGACCATCCTGCAGGGACTTTTTATGCGGTAAACTGTTGCAAAATGGCACCCTAGTTACCACCTTGGCAATCTCTTTCGGCTTCTTCTGGGCGACCAACAAACTGGTGATGACTTCTTTCGCGAACATTTTGACGAATTTGCAATAAAACAAATAGAATGTTTGGATGCAGCACTTAAAAGTAAACATAAACAAATACACTTTCGACAGAAATTAGTCACTAGCTACACGAATTAACCCAATACTCAAGTTTGAACATTTTCGCATTATTTTCTGCCGCACCCTGTATTTTTTATTATGAGCAAAAGAAGACAATCCTAGTCACCACCTAAATCGAAAGATAGATCTCATTATTCAACTTAAATCTTCTTAAGACATCATGTGCCTAAAGTTAATGTTAATGTTCTGCGAGTTATCGATTTGTGTCGCGAAATTTGGTCAATCGTACTATAGTGAGCTGGCTTGAAAATTGCATAAACTGTTTTAACGATGACGGTGAATTTTTCTGTCATTACAGCGATTAGATTTTCCAGGAGAATCAAAATTAAAGATATTACGTACTTCCTATCAAGCGTAGGCCAGCTCTGCCAGCCGTGGGCGATAGTGGGTTCCTAGATTCCCAGCGGACTTTTCCCCGAATCCATCATTTCCTTTTTCCCTATAATGTATCATGCAGCGATTAACAAGCTCAAATTTTACGATGGCAGTACTGGTGTAGGTGTAGCATACAAAGCGTATAATAACTTTCACGTTCTCCACTAATGAAATGTTTATAAAGCTTTCAGTTTGTCGGTTGCGAGGCGTCGAGGCGGCGTGAAGCTTTTCCATCCCACATGGCCTACAAATCGTTATTAAAGTGAACATGATACATTCCTCGCAAATCAACCGACGAAGCCCATAATTCTCAACACAAATACAATTATAAAAGTCTCCTGTCTTTTCTTTCTGCGTCGTGAAACTGTGCCGAGGGGAAGTTTTTAATGAAGCCATAACTTTGGGTCAATGCAGGCAGCTACCAAGCACAATCGAATTTGCTTCCTCTCTGACGAAAAGCAGATTAAACCGTGTCGTTAAGGGTGTGGGAGGGGGTGGCAGGGTGAAACTGCCTTTAATTTGCAACTCGCTGTCTCCTTTCAGATGGATGGGTATTGGCTCTTTAATAAGTTCGTAATTTTTATGTAGCTGATCAAGATTAGGACAGTCTCTGGTGTCAAATTAATTTTATCATAAATGACGGGTGTCGTAGCGCTCGGAAAGTTTGCCCATGGCAGTGTAATTCAATTTGCTGAAAAACCAATTCTCTTCCCACAGTTCGTTCACTTGGAACGGACACAACCGTTCAAAATGATAAATTAGTGTCATCTCCAATCACTTCCTCCCGCTGAACATAAAAATAATCCATTTCAATAACTGCATCGAAAAAATCACTGAATTATTTTTCACCTCAACTTCACCCTCTTCGAAGAGTAGAGGTTTTTTTTCCCTAGCTTATTTGTGACCATCTTCAGGTTCGCTCTTGAATCCTTATCCACACGGACTCCCGCCAGTGAACCCAAAAAATGATTAATTTCAATTTACTCACCTCAGTCAACCTTCGAACCGATCGCAGTGCAAAAGTTCAAATCCGTTCGCAGGGAGTGTTCTGGTTTCAACGCCGATTTCCTCGAAGTGCCACGGGAGCTATCGTCTTGATGTGCTTTTTTTTCGTGGAACTTGTTCATACCAGTTCTTCCACCTCCCTAGCACAATCCATCCGCTGTCTGGGGGAACGTCCGAGATGATTTATATTCCTAGCGCTCACGTATCGAATCAACACGCACACGGTACCCTTCCTTCAATTGGCTGCTGCCAGTGATGTGTCCTTGGATGACCTAATTCCGGCAAACGATGGAAAGTTCTCTTCGGAACGCAGGAATCTCGGTGATTTGTAACTTTATAAGGCCTGCGGCTACGGGGTGGACCAGACCGCAGCATCCATGTCTGTCGTTTTACGCTACGCGGTGTCACATTGTGGAGTAGATTGATATACACACTGGCGCTGGATAAATTTGAGTTTCTTCGTTTTGTTTGTTTGTTTGGCTTCTTTGTCACGGTTTTCTGCAAATCGCTTCTCTCCTGGCTGTACCTGCCTATCTGAAGTTGAGGGAGAAGGATTTACGAGAGTAAACTCTGTGTAACCCCTTATTGTTTTCCAGCATATCTAAAGCCAGCGACGAACCGCTTGGGTAACTTGAGCGTGTGACAGTGAAAGCACATACATACAGGGCATCGGATTGATGACAATGTGCGACACGGGATGGGACACTTGATGGCGCCTCAGTGGAGTGGTTAAGGTCGGAGTATTTCTGCTATTTGTTTTGGCATCTGTTATGCGTTAAGTTGGGATTTGCCGCAAGGAACGTGACTAAAATTGCGATACGGTTAACGGGAAACCGCGGTAGCAGGTTCCAGAATGTGTCAGAGGTGTCTTTTGGGATGCTGTTGGATTTGATTATAGTAATGGAAGGCGTGCTCGTCTAGTTAAGTTGGGAAAGGTGAAGGGCCATGCTGGAGGTGACTGGGTTCGATTTTTGGGATGGTATGAGAACCTTGCAAGACCAACTCTGCAAACATGCTTGAATCATTGAGAGATTAATTTCCATGAAAGTGCTTATAAAGACCTAAGTTGAACTCTGATAGTAGGTTTGAAATGACTAGAATGAATGAGAGAAGGATGGGCATCGTGAGACCAATTTGCAACATTTTCAGTGTATCGTTTTTGCCAAATGTAACACTTCCTTTGTAAAAAATACTGGACTGAAATGTAGCAAATTGGTCTCACGATTCCCATCTTTCTCTCATTCATTCTAGTCATTTCAAATCTACTATCAGTGTACTTCATAAGCACTTCCCTTTTTAAAGCTTGAGTAAATTTGAATAGTGAGTAGAATTTGGGGTCAAAAATGTATTCTTTGTCGGCCTTTCATACAGCATATGAAAGCTCGAATTTCTATTCAAAGCTTGGAGGTTCGACTTCTGATGAAATATGATGTGATAGGAAGCCACCACCTGTGCAGGACTTGCCATGGCGTACAGTTCCACCTAATGGCCAGATCAAACACTTCATAACTGTAATTTTGATAAGTTTGAACGTTTGATAAAACTAGGGTTAACTGTCGGAAGATATTTAGACCTTTGCTGATCTCGATCTGACGATTTCCATCAAGGAAGGCATAATTGTCATCCATGACTTGGGCCAAATAACCACGAATCCCTCAGCCAGCCTGTCTCATCGTCTGTATTGTATATTGCAACTAAATGAATGAAAATTTCATAGAACTGGCGCTTTTATAGTTTTTTTTAAGAACGAGTCTTGTTCAACTGTTTTTGTTTTGCTTATGTGTGTGATTTCTGCAAAATTTAACGTGGGTTTTTGTTTTTAATTATACCCTATGATCGTGATCTGTGTAGAAGCATTTCATAGACAAAACATTTATCTTCAAACTATGCCGTACCTATCAGTTTGAACGTAATTTTCTCTGGTATAGCCTTAGATTAACTTCTTGTGCAAAATGTAGCACCGAGAGTAATTCAAGCATGCCTTATTCTTGACTAAGAAGGGGTTCAAAATTCTTTCAGAACATGATGCCCGAAAAATACACATTTTGTGTTGGAGTTGCCTGGATAATTCTCATGTTTGGTTGTAATTTGTGTTTCATTTGTATAAGAGCCCCCCTCGCTTTAGATAGGGGGAGGGGTCTTAAGCCATCATGGAAAAAATATTGCCTCCAAAAACCCCCATATGCCAAATTTGGTTCCATTTGCTTGATTAGTTTTTGAGTTAAGCATAAATTTGTGTTTCATTTGTATGGGAGCCTCATCCTTCCAGACGGGGAAGATGCATCATAAGAACCTTTTCCTACCCCAAAAACCCCTAAACACAAATTTTCAAAACAATAGGGATAGTTCTCACGTTTGGTTGAAATTTGTGTCTCATTTGTATGAGAAGGAGAGGTCTCGAAACACCATGGAAAAAAAACTTTACCTTCAAAACCCCACATGTCAAATTTGGTTCCGTTTGCTTGATTAGTTCTTGCGTTATGCAGAAATTTGTGTTTCATTTGTATGGGGAAGTAGTCTCGAACCATAATAAGAACCTTCTATGGCCCCAAAAACTCCTGCATCAAAGGGATAATTCTCATGTTTAGTTGAAATTTTTGTTTCATTTGTATGAAAGTCTCCCGTCCAAAAGGGGTCTAGAACCACCGTAGAAACATTTTTTGCCTTCAAAAACCTCCACATGCCAAATTTGGATCCAATTGCTGAATTGGTTCTTGAGTTATGTAGAAATTTCTATTTCATTTGTATGGGAGGCCTCTTCTAGAGAGAGGAGAGGTCGCGATCAATCATAGAACAGTTTTTCTTTTCGTCCAGAAAACTCCACAGGCCAAATTTGGTTCCATTTGCTTGATTACTTCATGAGTTATGCAAAAACTTCTGGTTCATTCGTATGAGAGCCTCCCCTTCTTGAGAGAAGAGGAGTCTCAAACTAGACCATAGACAGACATACACACAGACAGACAGACATACGAAGGAATTTGACAAAGTCGTCTTCGTTGAGGCGCTCAGAGATTACTAAATCGATCTGCTTCAAACAGCTGTGCCTAAAAGCTGATGCTGATCCCTGGGGCAACGCTTATCGGATAGTGATGACAAAGATCAATGGTCCAGCAACACCGAATAACATGTGCCTGATTAAATTGCCTGAAAGGTAATCGTTGACGATCTCTTCCCTCCTGCTGCTGCCCGGTTTCGGCAAAACAGCCAGGGGATTAGGCATCGTATAGACCCATATGCCTGCTGGATATATTCGGCAAGTTTCTGGAAACGACCATCCTTAACAGGTTGACGAAGAGCACGGAGAGCGAGAGTGGTCTATCTAAAGGCAGTTCGGATTCCGAAAAGGAATCTCGACGGTGGACGCAATCCGAACAATCGATCAGAGCGCAGAAAGGGCAGCCAAACAGAAGAGACGTGGTAATCGGTACGGCGCCGTCGTTGCGATTGACGTGAAACACGCTTTCAACAGCGCTTGCTGGGAGGCCATTGTCAAAGCGTTACACAGAATGCGAGTCCCTGACTATTTGTGCAGGATACTTGGGAACTATTTCCAGAACAGAACTCTGGTATATCAAACGGAGTTGAGGCGGAAGTCGATCATGGTCACGGCAGGATGGCCACAAGGTTCCATCTTCGGCCCAACGATCTGGAACGTGATGTACGCTGAAGCTGGCCAAAGGTGTTGAGATTGTCGGCTTAAGGGTTAAGGTTGATGTCATCCTCACTATAATCGGTGAGACGTTGGAAGAAGTAGAGATGGTAATGGCGGAAACGTTCAATATCATCAAAACAAGGATGACTTGAGCAAATCTGGAGCTGACCCATCATAAAACGGAGGCAATTCTGGTCAGCAACCGAAAGGCGGTTCAGCATGTCGAAATCAGCGTAGGAGGGGATGCAATTTCGTCAAAGCGTCCACTGAAGCATCAAGGAGTGATGGTTGACGACCGTCTTAATTTTAACACCCATGTAGACTACGTTTGCGCAAGGCGACGAGGGTGGTCAACGCCATATCAATCATGCCGAATGTTGGTGGACTTAGGAGCAGCAGGAGGCGTATTCTGGCGAGTGTGGCGAACTTGATATTGAGGTATGGAGTCCCAGCCTGGGCTGCAGCATTGAAAACGCAGTGGAATAGAAGGAAGCTGTGGAACAGTGCGTCCCGGCTTATGGCCATGCGTGTGGCCAGTGCCTACAGAACTATTTCGACGGAGGCAGTATGCGTTATCGCCGGGATGACGCCAAATGCTGCGTCACCCTTCTGCCCGGACTGCGAGCACGTGGAGGAAACACCAGAGCATGTGGTTTTCGAATGCCCTAGATTTGCGGCTGTTCGAAGGGAGATACCGGCTTTGAGCGTGGACCATAGCTGAGAAAATGTGTCAGGATAAAAGAATGTGGAACCCTGTCGACAGAATAGTCACAAGCATTCTTACCGAGCTGCAACAAAAGTGAAGAAGCGATCAGCGAACGAGAGAAGCAGAGTAATGTCAGACGTAAGGAGAGAGGACAATGTGCTTGACGTCGGGTCGTCGCCGATGAACCGGAAGTCATTGCCCAACCGGAATCGTCGATCGTTCGGCACTCGATTCGTCATGCAATTGGAGAAGAACGAAGAAGTGTTTCGAGTATGTAGGGCCCCGCCAGTGCGGGCGTCATCACCAACCGGAACTGTCGGACAACCTCTACAAATCGGATACGGATACTGTGCTCCCCTGCGATATCAGTTGGTAGTCGGGGCACCACAAGTGCGGACGTTTCCTACAGCGGAACTGGTGGACCACCTCTGGCGCCGAGGAGACATCAGGGAGAGACGAAGAGAAGTGAAGAAAAGGCGACGATAGGAGAGCGATGGCAGATAGGAGTGATACCGAAGTAGCACAGCAAAGCGGGGTGAAAGTAGAAGCAAGAAGCAGCGGAGCGCCAGATGGAAATGCCACTCCCAAGAAGAAATGTCAACAGATAGTGCCGGTGGAATGGCTGGAGCCTCGAGATGGAATTTAGTCGGTAGGGAACATGAAGGCATATAGCCCAAAAATTTAGAGTTCTGTTTTTTTTGCTTTAATTACGCAGCATTGATCTGGCCGTCGGCTGCCAGATCTAGGATTCTCTTAATGTGATATAGATAACGCAGAAAATTTAATGTTTCTTTTTATCTGTGTAGATATTTTTCAAATCCAACGACTGCGAACACTCAAGCAATTATCTAGCATGGCGTCCGATTTGTTTCATATGAACTCGCCTTTTCTACATGTTGAAGTCGTTTTACATAGGATCGTGTAATGATAACTTGACTTCGCAGAACTGCAGTGACAAATGGTGTATATGTTCGAAAAACTATTTACAGTTCAACGTTGTTCCATTTATGTGCATGGCCATTCGTCCAAATATACGCTAGATACATGATTACACGGTATCATTTCGTCTGATATTTTGGAATACACTATTGCAAATGTCCATAGTTTTTTTTCTGTGCATTTTTCAAGCGTCATTAAAACATACCTTGTCTTCCCAATGAATAGCAACTATCACATTTGCGAGTGGCCTCATGCTGGCCGGATGCTTACTATTGGTTTAAATCGACTAGTATTGACTCTTAAACGTTGTCAATAACCTTGTCTTTTAAATCCAAACCTCCATATCACTTAGTCCACTAAAGCATCCTTATTGTTGGTATAAATTGACTCTCAAGCATTATTTAAGGGGGGAACGACCAAAAAAAATTTTTTTCTTGCATGAAAAGTTTTTAAATTTCCCGTTAAATACGCTCCTGAAACTTTTTTTTCGAAATTCATAAAATATCGAGCTCCAAGTGTTTATTTTCATCGTTTTTCGAAGACGCCTATTTCACGCGCAGCAGGTATAAAGGGACGCTTGACCGAGAAGACCTATTTTCAACGCATTTTTCTCAAAACAGCATTTTCTGAGTTTATGCCGGTGATAACTCGAAAACCAATGATTTTAGGATTTCTTTATCATACTATTACCATCTATATGAATTGAAAATTATTCTAATATTTTATTATAAATATGGAAAAAAATAATTGTAAAATGGCGGAAAAAATGTGGATTTTTTCAAAAGAGTTACGCCAAAAGCGCAAATTTTATTTTTTTTAACTTTGTTTTCAATTCATCTACTCACTGTAAAGGTTTTTTTTTTGGGTTAGCAGGTTTCAGATCAAAACTGCGGCCAGGAGAGCCAGCACAAGCAAAATAAAACGACTTCTTAAACGCACTGTAACGGCCGCCATTTTGTTGAAATAAAATAGCAACAAATATTTTTGTATACTACATGGATACACTTATAATTGTAAACAAATTTCGATTGATTTGAGTAAAAACTTCCCTTGAATTTTTTTTTCAAAAATGAGTTTTTTTTCTCGTTCTAACTGTATATCCCCCCTTAAACCTTGTCTTCTTAATGAAATACCAACATCATACTTGGGGAATGGTCCAAATGGCATTCTTACCGTATGTTTAAATCTATTCAAATTGGCAATTAGGTGTTAAAAATCTCGTTTTTCCAAAAAAGTTAACAATCAACACTCTTTTGAGTGGCCTCAACAGCATCCTTACCGCTGGCTTAAATTGGAATTTTTATTTGTGCATCCTTTCAACGAATAATTAGAAAACAAAGTTAAACAAGAATTCAGCGTATCATTTACCAAAATAAACCCAGTTGCCAATCCAACCATTCATCCAACATTCCAGTGATTTCATATGAGAGTGCAGAGCTTCCAATAAAACGAGTACCATGTCAATACATTCCCAACTTTTCCTTATTTGACCTGCTGAATCCAGAATTGCCTTAGTTTGTGATCATCAGTCTGTTGATTCTCTGTTTAATAACAACTGATCTGACAATACCGGAGTAGCAACCTCGGGCGGTCCATAATGCTTGTACTCTCATGCTCGAGTACTCCAAGCTGAAGAAGTCTGTTACTTGCAGACGAGTGAGCTTTTCCTAGTGGAACTTAAAGTAATTTTTATGCAGTTATTTGTTTGATGAAGTTTTTCCGTGATTTAGTTTATGTTTAAAAAGTGAACAAGGTAAGTGAAAGTTTTTTTCTATTCCATTACCTAGGTAAATTGTTGTATTCACCACAATAAATGTGGGGATGATCCAAATCAATCCAAATCAATCCAAATCAATCAAATCAATCCAAATCAATCAAATCAATCAATCCAATCAAATCAATCAAATCCAATCGATCCAAATCCAATCCAAATCCAATCAAATCCAATCAAATCAATCAAATCCAATCCAAATCAATCCAAATCCAATCCAAATCAATCAAATCATTCAATCCAAATCAATCAAATCCAAATCAATCCAATCAATCAATCCAAATCAATCAAATCAATCCAATCAATCCAAATCAATCAAATCCAATCAAATCCAATCCAAATCAATCCAAATCAATCCAAATCCAATCAAATCAATCCAAATCCAATCAAATCCAATCAAATCAATCAAATCCAATCCAAATCAATCCAAATCAATCAAATCAATCAAATCCAATCCAAATCCAGATCCAAATCCAATCAAATCAATCAAATCCAATCAAATCAATCCAAATCAATCCAAATCCAATCAAATCCAATCCAATCCAATCCAATCCAAATCAATCCAAATCAATCACAATCCAATCAAATCAATCCAAATCAATCCAAATCAATCCAAATCAATCCAAATCCAATCCAAATCAATCAGATCCAATCCAATCGATCCAATCCAAATCCAGTCAATCCAATCAAATCAATCAAATCCAATCCAAATCAATCAAATCCAATCCAAATCCAATCAAATCCAATCGAATCAATCCAAATCAATCCAATCAATCCAATCCAAATCCAATCGATCAATCGATCCAATCCAATCCAAATCCAATCAAATCCAAATCCAATCCAAATCCAATCCAAATCCAATCCAAATCAATCCAAATCAATCCAAATCAATCAAATCCAATCCGATCAATCCAAATCAATCCAAATCAATCCAAATCCAATCCAATCAATCCAAATCCAATCCAAATCAATCAAATCAATCCAAATCCAATCCAAATCCAATCAAATCCAATCAAATCCAATCCAAATCCAATCAAATCAATCAAATCAATCCAATCGATCAAATCAATCCAAATCCAATCCAAATCAATCAAATCCAATCCATCAATCAAATCAATCCAAATCCAATCAAATCAATCCAAATCAATCCAAATCCAATCAAATCAATCCAAATCAATCAAATCCAATCCAAATCCAATCCAAATCCAATCCAAATCAATCAAATCAATCAAATCAATCAAATCAATCCAAATCAATCCAAATCCAATCAAATCAATCCAAATCCAATCCAAATCAATCCAATCAAATCAATCCAAATCCAATCAAATCAATCAAATCAATCAAATCAATCAAATCAATCAAATCAATCCAAATCAATCAAATCAATCAAATCAATCCAAATCAATCCAAATCCAATCAAATCCAATCCAAATCCAATCAAATCCAATCCAAATCCAATCCAAATCCAATCAAATCCAATCAAATCAGTCAGATCCAGTCCAAATCCAATCAAATCCAATCCAAGTCAATCCAAATCCAATCCAATCAATCCAATCAATCAAATCCAGTCCAAATCCAATCCAAATCCAATCCAAATCCAATCCAAATCGATCCGAATCCAATCCAAATCAATCAAATCAATCCAAGTCAATCAAATCCAATCCAAATCCAATCCAAATCCAATCCAAATCCAATCCAAATCAATCCAATCCAATCCAAATCAATCCAAATCAATCAAATCAATCCAAATCCAATCCAATCAATCCAGATCAATCCAAGTCAATCCAAATCCAATCCAAATCCAATCCAATCCAATCCAAATCCAATCAAATCCAATCCAAATCAATCAAATCCAATCCAAATCGATCAATCCAAATCTAATCCAAATCAATCAAATCAATCCAAATCAATCCAAGTCAATCAAATCAATCCAAATCAATCCAAACCAATCCAAACCAATCCAAATCAATCCAAATCCAATCCAAATCCAATCCAAATCAATCCAAATCCAATCCAAATCCAATCCAAATCCAATCCAAATCCAATCCAAATCAATCCAAATCAATCCAAATCCAATCCAAATCCAATCCAAATCCAATCCAAATCCAATCCAAATCCAATCAAATCCAATCCAAATCCAATCCAAATCCAATCCAAATCCAATCCAAATCCAATCCAAATCCAATCCAAATCCAATCCAAATCCAATCCAAATCCAATCCAAATCCAATCCAAATCAATCCAAATCAATCCAAATCCAATCCAAATCCAATCCAAATCCAATCCAAACCAATCCAACCAATCCAAATCCAATCCAAATCCAATCCAAATCCAATCCAAATCCAATCCAAATCCAATCCAAATCCAATCCAAATCCAATCCAAATCCAATCCAAATCCAATCCAAATCCAATCCAAATCCAATCCAAATCCAATCCAAATCAATCCAAATCAATCCAAATCCAATCCAAATCAATCCAAATCCAATCCAAATCCAATCAAATCCAATCAAATCAATCAAATCAATCCAAATCCAATCCAAATCCAATCCAAATCCAATCCAAATCCAATCCAAATCCAATCCAAATCCAATCCAAATCCAATCCAAATCCAATCCAAATCCAATCCAAATCCAATCCAAATCCAATCCAAACCAATCCAAACCAATCCAAATCCAATCCAAATCCAATCCAACCAATCCAAATCCAAATCCAATCCAAACCAATCCAAATCCAATCCAAATCCAATCCAAATCCAATCCATATCCAATCCAAATCCAACTTCAAAACGACTCTACAATTGAATCCACTATTCAATCTATGTGAAATTTAATCCGTCTCAAACATAAATGATCAATAGCAAGGATCAAACGCTGTCACACTACATCACCAATTTGCCATCAATCGCCATATTGCGTTTCAGTGATGCTCGCTTTAGTGAATAAATTTTCCCATGATCTCAAATGAGGTGTATCCAATCGATCTTACGGTTCCAAGGAGAAGCCAATGTGGTTCACTGCTTACACTGCTTGCTGCAGGGCATCTAATTATTTAAATCTGCATAAATCACCTCTGCTGCTATCAGACATCATCATATTTCTCAGGAATTTCGCGTCAACAACCAATCGAATCGCTCTCCCCAGAACTAGCTTTGCCGTAATCATCCTCGTACAAATTTGCCGGTGGCAATCAACCAGCCCCCCACTTCCGGTTACGATTTCAACCGATAACAAATAGTCCATAGGAGACAACGGCGATGCCACGCTTCATGCTCGCATCAAGCGGCCCACACACTCCACGGCTTGGTTGTTGAATTCCATTTCGGTTAGATTTTTACGCCTTAAATCATCAACCAAACCTGCTGGTCAGCCAGATTGCATTGTGTAGAGGGGGCATCGTCTGGCGATTCCCACTCGCAACATCCGAAGCTGACGTTCGTAACCTACAATAATAAAAGCCGGCAGGAAAGTGCCACATAATGTGTCCACAATAAAGGTCACGCCCCATTCCAAGAGTGGATCCCTGTCTCCAGCGAAATCGTTGTGTCCAGTTGTGTCGAATTCCGCTTGGAGGTAGGGTTGGAGTTGTAACTTTCCGGAAGTAGATTTGTCACGTAAAATCAATTTTCGTCAACTAGATAGAGCCTGAGGAAAAAGCTGGGAAGTGGCGTTATTGGTCTAACGACCAAGGTGCTCCAGCGTGTAAATGAGCAACACAAACAAGATGTGCGATGATGTGGGATTATTTACTTTCGGATAACAACAAATTGTCTGTGTCATCCCCCCGCCGGGGAGGGGGTTGGACGTTTACCTGATGATTAGAGGGCTATCTAACTGTTGGCGACCTTGTGGTGGGGAATTCGCAGGAAGCTCAGCTGGGTTACGAGAGGGAAACTGATGAACAGGGATAATTGGGCATGGGAAACAGATGGCGTTGCATAATGATGGCGCGTTGTCTTGGTGACGATAATCCAGCAAGTTGTGTGATTGATGGGAGGAGGAAGCTGCGAATTGTCACTCGGTTGGACTTTCATTCCGATGACTTATGAGTCTGAGGCTCTGAGAGAATGTTTGTATATATTGGTGGAATCAATAAATAAACAAGGACGTGTGTGTGTGGTTTTGCATACGAAAATTCAATGTCGTTCATGGAAACTATAAAAGCTGATCAGAAAACATACTATTTAACGCAGACGTTGCAGGACGCTCCAAAATGCGAATATCACGCATCACTATAAAAATAAACTGCTCTATTAATAACAATGGAAAGCCTATCGTACTTCCGACTTTGATGTGATATTAATTTTTAATTCTGACTGAGTAGGGTAAGCGAGAAAGTAGGGTGTTTAAAGCGGCTATTTGGAAGGTTGGCCGTGAAAAAAACGGAAACCCCATTGAGCCAAAGATATCGCATTACGGCTGAAGCCATTGGCTGTATAATGCAATCCGTTTTATTGCACCCACACTTCAGTGTTGATATTAAAAAATATCCTTTTGTTCCTTTTCGCCTTGGCAGTAGCGTAGCATGAATTTCAATTCAGGGATGGTTCAGACATTCGGTTACAGAATACTGGGATTAAAAAACAAACAACAAATAAATTCTCAGGGAGTGACATTCAAGCTTCTGAGGATTGCCAAGTACTCCCTCGCCTCCTAAGCCAATGTCATTTGGATCCAATCCTGAGAAAAAGGTGAATGAATTTATTTCGGTCAACAATACTCAAATTTATGAAAATACTCGTTCGTGTTTATCATTGCTACAGATAAAATCTGGTAAATGGTGTTATTGGAGATTGGGACTGTATTTTCTTTGTCATTAATGAAGAGGTTCCGGTGCCTGTAATATTTTTGCATTAATGGGTGTTCCGATCAAAATTAGGTCAAACAGTAATTTGTGTGAGTCGATTAAAGTTTTCATTAATAAGTCAAATTCTTTTTCTTTTTCAAGTTCGGTTAATACAGAATACAAGAGTCTTCTTGTTCACTTTATTCGCCGCAGAACGCCAGCTTGCCTTGAACTGTTTCTCGCTCACAACAGCTTTTTGAGTCTTCTTAAAGTTCCGCTTGACGATGGCCCAATATTGTTCGATTGTGTGGAGCTCATGTGTTGGGAGAGTTCTCGTCCTGGGTCACCACTTGAACGTTGTTGGCAGCATACCACTCCGTGGCATTTTTCTGTAATGGCAAGATGCCAAATCTGGCCAAAATAGAACGGAACAATTGTGTCGCTTCAGGAAAGGCAGTAGACGTTTTCGCATGCATTCGCTCAGCTAAATCTGCTGGTTGACGGTTCCGGTCGCAATGTAAACTTTGTTCTTCAAGCCACAGGTACAGATGGCACACCAGATATTTCTTCGCGAACTTTGACAGTTTAATGTGCTTGAAAATATTTGCTACCTTTTCCTCGTCTGGTTGTCGTATAAAATCCTGTCCCGAAGCCTTGCCGTAAGTTTCATCGTCCTGTTCCACGCAATAAAAAATTGTCCGCATCGTTGTGTACAACTTTCGCGATCGTGCTTTGGCCAACGAGTTTTGTTTATCGTCGCGATTTGGAGTCAGTACTTTCTTGTAACTCGACAGTCCAGCTCGTTTTTTAGTTCTTTCCACGGTTGAAGGCGCCACTCCAAGCTTCTTTGCGACATTTCGGACGGAGAGGTTGGAGTTCCGATCGAAACAGTGGGCAACTCTTTTTTTTGCGTCGCTGTGGCCCCCGGCTTTTGATTTACCCGTGATCCAGATTTCCTGGCTGTCGACAAACGGTCATCGAAAACTTTTAATACGTTGGTAATAGTTGATTTAGCCACATTCGACAATTTAACCAACTTGGCGTGACAGTTGTTTGGATTTTCGCCAAGCACGTGAAAATTCTTGATGCGTAAATTTTGGAAGTAATTATGGGCATCTTCGGAATAAGAAATTGCTGCAGCTGCTGTGTACATCATATTGAAAAGGCGGATAAAACAAAAAACTCGCAAAGTCTGGGCAAAATCGTGGATTCCTCGTCTTGAAGGCTAGGGAATTGAGGCAAATCTGCTGAATGAGTTTGGTTATGAGAATTTTTCAGGGGAGTTCAGAGGTTCACTAGAGAAGTTCAGGGAAGTTCTCCAGAGAAATATAGGAAAGTTCTTCCGATAAGGGAAAGTTCTTTAGAGGAGTTCAGGGAAGCTCTTCAGGGAACTTCAGATAATTCATTAGAGAAGTTTGGGCTATTTTTTCTCCGAATTTCAGAGAAGTTCTTCCGAGGAATTTCTGGGATGTTTTCAGAGAAACTATAGGGAAGCTCTTCAGAGGAACTCCAGGGAAGTTCTTCACAGAAGTTCAGAGTAGTTCTTTATAGAATTTAAGGGAAGTTCTTTAGAGAACTTCAGAGATGTTCTTCAAAGAACTTCGGAGATGATCTTCAAAAACTTCGGAGAAGTTCTTCAGAAAACTTCAGTGGAATTCGGCAGAGTACATCGGAGAAGTTCCTCAAAGATCTTCGGGGAAGTTCTTCAGAGAAGTGCAGGGAAGTTCTTCTGAGAAATTCAGCAAAGTTGTTTTGAGAAGTTCAGGGAAATCGGTTAAAATCATTGTTTTGAGGTTTCAAATTATTCGTTTGTACCTGTTCTTAGAGCAGCAAAATGAAATGAAATTGAAATGGCAGGTTTATTTAAAATTTGATATTATTTAGAAGAGGAGTGGCTGTCAATTTCAGTGATTTAGAAGAAAAATGGCAGTTTTCCAATTGTGTAGGAGCGTTAGATGGAAAGCACGTTAGTATAAAAGAACATGCAAAGACCATAAGTGATTGTTAAAAAAATAAACAACAGTTCAGCAGCATTGTAATGACTATGGTGGATGCAAAATACAATTTTACGTATGTCGACTTTAGAGCAAACGGAAGGAGTTTTTTCCGATTGCTGTTGTAAAATCTGATGCAGGATCTTTGGCTCCTGAGATGACTGTTTCCTCTTCGATGGTGGGAAAGTTGTATGGCTCATCTGACGTGAGTAGGATCAGCTGCTCTTGAGATATTCTGAAAATTATTTCTCTTCATAGGCCTGCTCAAATTTGTTATTCAAGTTCCTCAAATATTTTGTTATTCAAGGCAGTCTTCAGCTCATAACGTCTCCAACAACGGGTTGGTCGATTTACCAAATATACTATATTAACAACATAAGTCACTTCCTTTATCCACATGCACATTATAGGCGACCCGTGTAGCGCTACCAACAGAACCATCTGGTGATAAAAAAGGGTAGCAAAATATATTTTACCCTTCAATTTGGTTAATTCATTCTACCGTGATTCCACGGAAGAACTAATATACTCTTTTTATGAGTATTGTTTGCTCACACAGAGAAAACTTTGATAATCTCCATTTTACCCTTACCATTACATTATTTTACCATTATTGGGGATTAGGATGACAAGAGCAAAATAATGATTTTGAACGGACCATTCAAAATTGTTGATTCAATATTCACTATAATGTCAGAATAGTTCCTGTAACCACAGAGAACAGACATCCAAACTAGAATATATTTCTCAAAAAAAACTTGTGTAAGGATTCGAATAAAAATACGTTAAAACACTATTGCCATCTCTCGGGCTGTGGCCACTTGCGATTTTTAATCGAACATGGGTAAGATTCGTTGACCGTACGGTGAAAGAACTGAACTGCCAAAAAAATTTAATTGATGTATAAGATTTCAAGCTGGTCAATGGGTGGCGATGCCAGCGCCTCCACGCAATAGCCAGTTCAATACGATTATGAAATGGCCCTTACATTTCTTACACAGTTTTTGAATTTGACTTGGATGTCTGTTCTCTGTGCTGTAACCATGACCATCGTGGATTTTTTTTTTAAATTTGTGATTCGTTTCAATTTGTCTGCTGAGTACTTTTGGAATATTACGCTAGGTAAAACGAAAGCTGAATAGCTTAGTTTAAGCGTGTGCATTTAGTAGTTGCTGCGATTCTCACTTATGGCGCCACAAGCGCAAAAAAGGGTCGCCTGAAAAATGTGAAGTGACTTATATTGTTAATATAGTATATTTGGATTTACCCAGAATAGTGGCCCGATTTTTTGGTTTTTTTTTTAAGTTCCGTGGACTCGGACACGATTTGAGCGCAGTTCGAGAGAAGCGCCATCTCATCATATGATGACTTTTTACGCGACAAATTGCGCACTGCTGGATTTGGTTTCGACCTACTCGGTTTTTCAAGTGTCAAAATGAGTGATTGTACGTTGAGGTCAGAGATCAAAAGCATAGGTTGAACATCGGAACTAGTAGAATCGTAATCTGCCTCTTAACATTATCATCTTGAAAATATTTAGTACTTGCCTAGGTCGAAAAATTGCAAAGCAGAATAATACACTCACTTTGAAGTATACACTTCCACAGTTGATCGGGCTAAGTTGGTTCCCACAACACCGGATGTTGCTCCCATAGCTCAATCAAGTGGAACTTTTTTTCCTGGCCCTTTTTTGCTACCCATGCATCATCAATCATAGTAACCCATGAGTCAGCAGACAAAATTTGACAGCTCTATCAGCCGAACTCTAACCGTGATGGCAAAAACAGTGAAGCAACTCCGTTCAGAAGTGTGCGAGTTCAAAGAACGGCACCCCGCCGCGTCGAAAACGGACATCGTGCCGCACTTTGTGGACGCCGGATACGCCCGTTCCGGCATCTACAACATCTTGGCACTATTAGACAACAATCAGAGCATCGAAAGAAAGCCCGGTTCTGGACGGCCGACGACCCTGAACAACAAGAAGCTCCAAAGGATGCTGAAGAGGAAGACCGAGGGAAAAGTGGCTACAGTGCTGCGTGCGCTTGGCCTTGAGGTTTGTCGGTTCAACCTGCCAAACAGTGAAAAAGTACCTGGCGAACATGAGCATACATGTGAGGAAGCGGAAGTCGCGTCCACAGGTTTCGGAGCTGCAGGCAGTGACGCATCGGGAGTGGTCAACTCGATTTTCCCGGCGCATCGCGACGTGGCGGTGGTGATTGACGACGAGACCTATCTCACCCTGGATGCCAACGACTGGAAGGGCACTTCGTATTTTACTTCCCTCACGAAGGAAGTGAGCTCCGAGGCGAAGAAGGTGCTGCTGTGGCTGACAATCAGCGAGAAGGGGATGTCAAAGCCGCTCTTTGTTCGCTCCGGACTGGCCGTGAACGGGGAAATTCATAGTTCGAAATGCCTGCCGGAAGTTGCGTCGTTCATCAAGAAATACCTTGAGGGCGAAGACGCGGTGTTCTGGCCGGATCTGGAGTCAGCCCACTACTCGACGCGATCGTTGGAGGAGATGGAGCGGCTGAATATTGATGTGGTAACGAAGTCGGCGAATCCGCCCAACGACCCCCATCGAGAATTTCTGAGCCAACCTTAAGCGTAAGATCTACTCCAACAATTTTGTCGCGAAAACTGCGAAGGAATTGATAAATAAAACGAAGAAAGAACTCAAAAACATGCCTACACACATGTTTCCCCCGCCATTCCAAATGTTCCAGTTAACTGTCGGAAGGCCACTTGTAAGGGCATAGAATTTTTTTGTTAGTAAGCTTCAATAATTACCTTCCATGGGAAATTTATCAAAAGCAATTATCTGTCTTAGCTTTTTTATCACCATCCGTAAAAAGTACATTTTTTTTAATGCCAACGTTAGCTCACTATATATCAGAAATAGCTGCCATGTGACACCACATGGCAACAATAACGCAATAACACGTTAAACAAATAACGCTTTTGATTTCAAAGAATGCTTTGATTTGAAAGAGCATGCAGACAATCGAATTAAAACAGCCAATACTGAAGGTGAGAAATGCAACCTGCTTGCCCGTCGTTTAAGGCAAGTGTTCAACGATTTCTCCGCCTTGCCGAAACAGGTGATAGATGCTTCTATGGGGTTGCTACACGACGTGGTTAATTTCGATTTTCCATGCATTACTGAAGGCATGGTGATGACTGTAATACGCAAACTGAAGCTCTCGTTGGCCACTGGCCCAGATGGCATCCCATCATCAATTTTAAAACGATGTGCAGTCAGTCTTTGTCTTTCCCTTGCAAGGATCTTCCAGCTTCCGGCGCAGCAAAGTGAGTTTTCCACACTCTGGAAGCACTCGTATATATTTCCGATCCACAAAAAAAGGAGATAAACGGGACATTGGTAATTTACCACAATAGATCTTACTAATGGTCGCAGTGGTTTGAGGCTCCTACATGGAAAAAAGACATAATTAATTACCGTGGTATCACCTCACTGTGGACATGTTCAAAGGTGTTCGAAATTTTTATAAACGGTTCCTTGTTTGAGTCCTGTAAAACCTACATCGATTCTGATCAACAGGGCTTTTATCCGAAACGATCGGTTTCCACAAACCTGGTTCAGTTTACTTCGAACTGCCTGCGTTGTATTGATTCTGGATGGAAGGTTGATGCTGCGTGTGTGGATCTGAAGGCTGCGTTTGATACGGTGGATCATGAAATTCTGCTTGCCAAGCTGAACATACTCTGCATATCATCTGTCGCTGTAGATTGGGTCAGGTCTTAGTTGGTGAATCGCTCGTAAGATTGGCATGTCGGAGTCGGAAGCTTTCACAAATAATTCGGGAGTTCTGCAGGGCAGAAACCTTGGTCCACTGCTTTTCTTGATCTTCATAGACGATGTCATCTTGCTATCACCACCAGGGTGTCGCCTCTTCTACGCAGACGATTCTCAAATTTACAAGACTATAAAAAGTCTATCAGACAGTTCCGACTTGCAGCATATGTTGTGCTTTTTTGCCGATTGGTGGTCAAGGAATCTGTGGTCTACACAAGTATCCAAAAAATCTTTTCCAAACCATAATTGCCTTAAGCATCGAAAAATGTAACATAATATCAAATCACCGGAAAAACGCACCAATCATCTTCGACTATATCCTCTCCGGGCAATTGCTCACTCGCGTTCAACACATCAAGGATCGCGGGGTTTTTCTGGATAATGGACTGAAATCCAGATTTCACTACAACGACATTGTGTCCAGGAGCCAATCAATCGTCAGCTGGGGATTTATTTTTGCAAATTGTCTAGACGAGTTTCGGCGATCCCTTCTGTCACCAGGTCGCTTTATTGCTCACTTGTACGTTCCATAAGGGAATCATGTGCTATTGTATGGTGCCCTTTCTAGGACATATAGATAGCCAGAATGGCGTGATCCTACGAACCTGCCTCCGTATGAAGAGCGTTGCCGTCTGCTTAATATCGAACCACTTGAGGTGAGACGAAAGGCCGCTCAGGCTTTGTTTGCTGGGAAGCTGCTCAGGGGTGAAATTGACTGTCAGGCAAGAATAGCATGGCTGCGTAGGAATGGTAGCAATCGCATCTTCAGGCATTCTTTATAGAATATTTTGCATATTGCCTGCCAAACCAAAGATTTTTTTGGGAAAGTTGGCCTTTTTCTTAGTTCTGAAATGCTTGTCTACGCCGCTTTCCGGATTTTCATTGCGACCGCACAACATTGCTTTGGGAACGCCATTAATTACGTCACGCAAATAGTGACTTTTTATGTTGTCATGTTTTTTGTATGGACCTTCACAAATTGTTTTGTATGGATTATGTCACGTTTCCCCAAACCCCTCCTCCCCCCTCCCCTGCCACGTGACATAATTAATTGACCTTCCCTTTTCACACTCGCTCTTCTTTCGACGCCATCTTCGATCGAAAAGCTTGTTGTAGCACCAAAAATTGATTTTACACAGTGAACAGACATACGTTCATCAGTCTGTGAAATATTTCACACGTTGATGAAGTATTTTCAGAGATATACGTATTTAGGGGTGTCCAGATTTTGTCGCGAACAAGCCGTAGTTTACTTTTGTCAGCCTTTCATTCTTGTACATGACAAGAATCTCTAGACCGGGGAAAACTATATTTCTAGAAGATAAATAAATAACAAAGAAAATTTCGTCTCTTTTGAAATGAAACAACACAGCAGCACCAACGTTTGGCTACTTCAATGAATCAACTCTAGTGTCCTATCCGTGACCCACATTGCTCTTCAATTGTGAACTAACTCTTGTACTAGTGTAAATAAGCAAGCTAATTGATTTATGACAATTGAGAAAGCACGATTCGACTGCGGCTCTCAGCAGTTAGAACAACCCTTAAGGTAGGAGAGAGATGAGAGATCCATACTAAAGGCACCCCCAACAGAATCAGTGAGATAGACTCTGTTATTACAGCCAGTCTATCATTAATCATTTAGATGCTGGTTGCTACACTGAATCTGGCCAGCAGTGAAGTCTATAATGGGATGTAATCCGAGGATAAATCACTCTTCCTCGATGTACGGTTCTCATAGATGAACTCGATTCCAATTTCCCCCCATTTTCTATATGATACGGCTTCAGTATAGAGCGACAGATATGCTCTCTTCTTTTTTGCATGCATAAACACATTGGAAAAGGCTCACATTCATATGCATGTATAATAGCCAGAGAAGAGAGATAAAGAAGTGACTTCAAATGAAAATAATTTAATGTTTTAATTCGATTGTCTGCATGCTCTTTCAAATCAACGCATTCTTTGAAATCAAGAAGTTATTGTTAAGGTGGCGTCACATGGCAGCTATTTCTTGTATATAGTGAGCTAACTTTGGCATTAAAATAAATGTACTTTTTTACCTTTTTTACCACCTTCCCTGTTTCTCGAATCTTGCCGTTCGGAATCGCCCAGAATTTTTCTATTGGGCAAAGTTCTGGCGAGTTCGGCGGATTTGTCTCCTTCGGTATATCGTTGGCTTCGTACCACTCCATCAATTGTTTAACGTAATGGCGCGATGCCATTACGGCCAAAACAGCGTCCAAGTAAATAATTTCATTGTTTTATTTGTCGTATAGCACTCCTTTCGGCTACATTCAAAACTGTTCACCAACACTTCGTATGTGCATCTTAAAGCTGAAATGTGTCCAAAACGACTCCATAGATGCAAAGGTTGTGAAAACAAATGAATAAAACCTTCTACAAGACCACAAAGATTTTGAAAATGATGCTATGAAGGATGATATGACCACTTGGAGAAACTGATCATAAAACCTATTGGTTGCCATCCAGAACCAGCATAGCGCCAAAATGGCCGCCAGCTGTCAAACTTCACGGCGATATCGGGGTTGGTTTTTGTTTGTTCTGCTTTGTTCGATCCTCTCGCTCTTCTGATTCAGTTCAACAGTAACTAATGGCAAAGGAAAAGGTTCCAGAAGCGTTGGGAGGGTGAATTATTGTTTGATGAGCAAAGTATCCAAAACAAGTTGAGTTTTTTTTATAGCGCATCATGCTCCAACTCATAGTGCATTTAAATTTATGGCGAATATTGGCATACCATAGAGCTGAAAATGTAATGCGCCTCGGGAGATTATGCGATGTTGACAACAGCAAAGACAGGATTTTTGAAACGATTCGGGAGAGGACCTGAAACTCTCGAAATTTGATGGAGTTCGATAGCGTTATCTACAAAGAATGCCGAAGTTGGTCTCTGATCTAGCAGTTCTGATGTGCATTACATGTGAAATTTGGTGTATTTATATTTCCACCTCTCAATTATTTCGTTATATTTGAATATGGCGATTGGAAGAAATCACGGTTTTGCCAAAAAGCCAATTCATCTTCGCAATGGCTAATATAAAACTATCTGGTCATTTGGAAGCTTTCCTAAATGCCAACTAGCCGTTTAATGCATTTACTGAAGGCAAAATGGTTTTAAAATGCTTTCTCAACTGACCATAATAAGATAATATGAATGAGTCCTAAAACGGCATTTCAAAACAGCATTTATTAAGTTTATAAAGTCAAAATAAAACCTTTGATAGGAGTAAAGGGAATTTTAAAAGGTTTTATGATCGTTGTAAAGAAGCTGTGTAGGTTCTCATAAACCTGAATAAAATTTGAAACCTATTGGCACCTCTTGCTGCCATAATAAAACCAAATTGATTTCTAGTGGCTATCATAAAACTTTAATCAAACTTAATAAAGCTGGATGATTTTGGCAATATTACTTGGGAGTGTCACCTTCGTGGGACCGGAGGAAAGGCAGTAGGCGCTTCTGGAGGCATTCTTCTTTATATATTTGACCGTTGATGGTGCCGATCGTTACGTATGGCTTGCTTAATTTGCCGCACCCACAGATCTCCTGTTATCCCAAGTACTTCTTAGCAAATTTGTCGACTTTCTTCTTCCGGAACATCCAGGCGGAACATGCAGATGAAAAGATTCAGGCCGGAGACCTGCTTGGCGTCCGCCTAAGTGTACGTCTCGTCGTCCATTACGATGCATTTCAGCTGCACCAACCCCTCGCGGTACTGCTTCCTGGCGTTGGATTTGCCCACCGTATTCGTTTTATCGGTTCGGTTACCTTGAAGATATCTCGAGTAACAATTTTAGTTTTATTCCAGCAGTCTAGCCCTCCTCCCGGCTTAGTTGACTACATTGAAAACTGTTTTGTCCACCAACACTTCCTCTATGCATCTTTAAAGCCAAAATTTGTACAAAGTGGCCCACTCTATAGGCGGTTGTGAAAGCGAGTTAATAAAACCTTTATAAGAACGAAAGATTTTGAAAATGTTCTAGTGAAAGAAGCTATGACCACTTGAGAACCTACATAAAACCTATTGGCTGTTATCAAAACCAGCAAAGGGCCAAATAGCCACAGCTGTCAAACTTCACGGTGATATCGTGGGTATTATATTTAACAATTGGTATATTTAATTTTTCCACATCTCAATGATTGCTTATATTTCAATTTGGCGATTGAAAGAAATCACAGTTTTGCCAAGTAGCCAAATTATCTTTGCAGTGGCTACTATAAAACTATTTGGTCATTTGGTGACTTTTCTCAATGCCAAGTCGCCGTTTAATGCATTTACTGGAGGCAAAATGGTTTTAACATGGGTTTTCAACTGATTATAATAAAATAATATCAATGAGTCCTAAAACGGCTTTTCAAAACAAATTTAACGAGTTCATAAAGTCAAAATAAAACCTTTGATAGGAGTAAAAGGAATTTTAGAAGACATGGTTTCAAGATCATTGTAAAAAATCTGTGTAAGTTCTCATAAACATGACTAAAATATAAATCATATTGGCACCTCTTGCTGCCATAACAAAACTTGGTTTATAGTGGCTTTCATAAAACATTTATAAAACTTAATAAAGCGGGATAGTTTTTGCAATATTACTTGGGATATGCTTTAATGTTTTTGAACAATTCTTATCAACCGCTAAAATTTCAACTATTCACTTCTTTTTGATGTCTAATATGACCGCTAATAAATCAAATTCTTTAAAAATTAAATCACGTTTCTGCAAAAAAGCGCCAGAAACGCTGAAAATGTCAACACCCCCCAGCGGAATACTGAGAGCTGTTCAGAGAAAGCATAAACGATAAGCATCATGATTCTCCCCCAATTTTACTTTGGTCAATCGCTTTAAATTCCTATCAAATTTCATGCCTTGTTGTCCCGGGCGTATCGTTTGGTGCCTCTGAGCTTTCCTCCTCCGTACGTGTTTCTGGTCTTCAATTCAATTTCTTTGCCAAAGAAGTCAAGAAACTTGTTCCATCCAATTTTCCGTTCATTGTCGATATTGTTGCCTTAAGTTTTTGTTGTTGCTCTATTCCGTCTCTGCTGGAACGTTTGCTCTTAAGTTTTTCCTAAAATGTTACCTTCACTGTTTGCAACTCGTAGATCGAGCTGGGAATCGAACCCAGCCTCTCTCGGTATAACTTTGTATTGAAGGTTTCACCTTTACCGACTGAGCTTAGGAAGCGCTGACAAAGATCACGTTGTTCGTAAACCGCGGAAGTCACGGATTTGTTCTTTTTATAGATTATTGAATTTCGTTCTGGTAGAACGAGGCGCAAATGCAATTCGCTTTCCGTGCCTTGAAGCAGCATAGCCAATAGATGGAAATATGAACACAATCAGCACGAAGGTGCCGAAATGAGACGAGAATAAATTTATGCGCTCGATCCATTTGAATCAATTTTGAGTCGTGTTCGACTTTGAGTAAATCTTGTTGGGATGAAGCACGACCTGAATCAGATGGATTTTTCTTAATTGTCGAATGCCGGTCCCAGCAAGATTGACTCAAATGGAGCGGGTGTCTATGTAAAGCTGGCAATAAAAGGAATCCTCCTTTGGAGTCTTTATCGTTTGAATTCAGCTGCATAAATTGAAGGTAGGTCTATCGTGAAGCACAGTCTCACGTGAGGAGAAAAAAAACAGACAACACAAAACTCGAAAAATTGCGTCAAGGTGTAGTCTGACGCGTGCCAAAGATAAAGTTTAAGTAGTTTTAGGGAGACATCCCAAAGCGCCTTGTCCGCCTTCCGCCGAGGCTTTTGAAAATATACATCCACATTCAATATAGGCACTGTCTGTCGGACGACAGAAGAAAGAAATGCCCGAAAAACGTTTCGGGGGCCGGCCAATAGCAATGAGTTATGACGTTACCTTCCAGAAGCCATAGATTATATACCATCCCACACTTAACCTCGAAAGTTCACTTACCTTGCACAAAAAAAAAAATGTTACACGGAACACGTGGCGCAGGGGATCCCAGTGACTACCTTTGGGGGAAAATATAGAAGATTCTCGCTTCCATCGTTGCGACCGATAGTGAACGAAGTGGATTATCCTCTTTACTCCCCAGTGATGACGGTCTGCTAAGGCTATTGAATGCTGAGCTTTTTTTCGGGGAGGACTATAATGCGCCTCCTCTTGGGGATAATAATGGCCAGGAATTCAAGCTTGTGACAATGATTGAAGAAGTCAGGAAATGGACTCCGTGGGCAGGGTGTTTTTTTGCCAATTGAAGCGCGGATTTAGGTGTGCTAGTATCATGTTTATAATTTGTTTTTTTTTCGACAAAGAAATGCTAAGTCTTCCTCACTGAAGATGATGTATTGCATTCGGCAGTAAGCCGTTTCACTTGAAAATTAATTGGAGATTGAAATTAATCCGCTTTAAAAGGAAGATTAGACGGATGTTACGAAATCCATTATATTGTATTCTAAATAATGGAATAACACTGGCAAAATAAAGTGCCCATCTCATCATTTTTTATTTCCACTCGTTTGTTTGATTCAAATCAAATTAAACACGCTGTAGTTGTTTCTGATGCCTTATTTTTTATATTGTTCAAAAGTTTCCTTTCTATTATTCCACTGAAAAGGGAGTTTACCTTAAAAAATAATAATCAATTTGTATTTGTATTGTATTGAGAAAAAACAGTGACAGAAATATGCCCACTTCCAAAATCGATACTTCATCGATAAGTTTCTTTCGGAGGACCCCTCGATTGTTTATGTTTTGATGTTTTGACACATTTTTAAGTAAATGGCACGTCTTGGTTCATTTATTTGAAGTGATCTCTTCAACTTATTATCGTGACATCTCCCTAGCCATCGCTGACGTGCCGTGGCGACCAGAACGAAAAAGAAGAACTTATTGTCATTCGGGTCTTTCAGGACTGGCCTTGGTGCATTTGTGCCAACCCGTACCCATCATCAAATTGTAGATGTCTCAACCGCGCATAAGCAAAAAGGCCATCCATTCAATGTTGATGAGGCTTTCTTTCCATAAATTTGATTGAATTTGCAGTGAATACATGTCGAGTTATTAGTACGAGACACTGAAGAAGTCTGCACATTGTAGACGAAATACGCGTATCTGTCAAGATAAGCAAAGGTAGTTGGAATTAAATGGAAAATACTAATTTTTCTTCTAATTTCTAGTTATTATACATGTCAACATTGTGATGACCGTGAAATAGAGAGAGAGAAACAGAGAGAGAGAGAGAGAGAGAAATGGGAGATAAAAAAGCTGAAGACGAGATTATTTTTATTTAAACGTCACACCTCTCTCAGCACCAAGCATAAAACGGAAGACTACTTTATCAAGAAGACTGGCAGCTCTTTACGTTTCCCATACAAATGTCAACCGTCACTGCGTACAGCTCCTCTATCTAGCAAATGTAGAAGCTCTCTATATGTGTTAGTAATTCTCTTCGAAAAATAGAGGTGTGCGTGTGACATCATGTCAGTGAAACATAACAACAATAACAAAAATAATAATCTGTTGTCAAAGTGTATTGCTGTGTGTTAATCCTTTTTGGTTAGAAAGAGTAGTGGAAATGTATCGTACTCCTTCGCATCGCAGCAACACGATAAATTATGAGCATGGTCGCAGTAAGCCAACGAATCGAAATAGCACAAATTGTCAACAACTCAGCCTGAACAAACTATACAAATAGGCAATTCGAGAAGAACAGAATACACCGCCAGCTGCGTGATTTGGATGCATCCCGTACTAGTTTTGATTACAACACAACTGCGTCTCGAGGAACCAACTAGCTGACACCATTAACTGGATGGAGAACTTTGCCCCGTTTGAAAACCGATGCTTAAAAAGTTGATTGCCATTGAAAGAAGTCATCACCTTGTTGATTTTGTTGCATTCTTCTGGTGTTTAGATTGCGGATGCATCTATAGATTTCTTCTTGGGTCTTCTTCGAGACTTAGAAAACGTTGCCAATAAATATCAAAGCAAAATATTATACTAGTTTTTTGTAAAAAATAGGGGAAAGTGATCTAATGTGGCTCAATGGATCTAGAATTCGGCCCATCGAAAAAAGTCTTTAATTTTTCTTCATGTTGATATGTCAGTGAGATAATACTACTGTAAATTTTTGATTTTCAGGGTAAAAATAGTTAATTAGTATTAACTTCAAATTTTAAGCATAGGCCGAATCAATCAATGATCCATAGATCCACATAAGAACACCTTCCCCTATACTCTGAAATAAAAAAAATAACTGTAATCGAATTTACAGTAGATTTCAGCTTTGTTTTTTCTATGTCTTGCTCTTCAAGTGTGGGTGTCAGCATCTCACATACACTGCAGTTTTTGTAGTTCACCTCGAATGTTTTATTCCAATTTCAAATTTCAAAATCTGATTCTCTGAAATGTGAAATAGGACTACTCGCTGACTCAAGTGACAAAAGACGAAAAAATATTGACAGCTGCTGTTTTTTTTGTGTGCGTGTACTGATGAACTGACACGCAAACATGCGTGGAGTAGTTCTACCTTTTCTCGAAGATGGCGTTGCGGTAACTGTCGCTTGGCTTTTGGCAAAGTTGCCAGTCTTCTTGATAAAGTAGTCTTCGATAAAACTTAACTTACTTGAGTTTTTTTTTTAAACTAAAACGTCATCAATGTAGTTTTGACAGTTCAGTGAGCTTGTTTACGCCGACTTGTTTGCGGAGAATATTTCCGGTAAGATTGGTTTGAAATTATGTGCTCTGAACTTATTACGATTGAAGTGAGATAGCCGAAAAACAGACACCAGTACTTATTTTTACAACATTTCCTGTATCTAATCGTACAGAATTCAGAAAAACTTAATTAAAAATTTCGTTTGAGCGGATCGGATCCTAACACCTTGTAAACAAGCTCCCTTAACTGTCTAGAATTGAGGTTAACACATTCCGTGCAATGATCTATAGTGCGCCAGTAGAAAGTAAAGTACACGCTAAGATGGAAATACCTAAAGATCGTTAAGAAGTACCGATTTTCGCTCAAAAGTGCACACACCCAAATTATGCGTAAACACAGATTACCTATTATTCGATAATAGCATTTAAGGTAGATAAACGTTAAACATTACCGATTTTGTATCGTTCCTTTTTACTGTTTTTTTTGTGGTTTTATTTTACAGAATGTTTCAAAACAGACTATTTAACAATTCATTCATTCGGATTAGTATTCCGAATTATTGGAAAACTGGGAGAACTTAGATTAACAGGTCATTTGATCACTTAAAAGAAATAAAAAACAAACACTTTTTTCTATGTTTAATTTTTTTTTCATTACAAATTCTCCTAGTTTCCCAATCACAATCGTTCAACTGATACGCTCAAAAAAGTTTTTTAAATATTATTTTAAAAAATGCGAAGGTGATTTTCACAAAGGAGTAAATTATGCACAAAGGAGAAACAAATGTTCAAACGTATGAAAATGTAAATATTTTTTTCTGTATTGAGCATGAGCATGAGCATGAGCATATTGAAGTAAATATTTTTTTTCTGTATTAAAAAAAAAGAGTATCTATAAGTATGGAGGAAGCTTATGTGAGGTTGAACATAGTAGTATCTAAAACGGCAATTGCTAATAACTTTCTGGTTATTTTTTTATACTGTTTATATTAACGTTTTGCTTAGAAAAATATGATGACCGCGTTGTCGCAGTGACCATACATTTATTCAATTCGAGGTAAATTATAACATGCTATATTGGAAAAAGCACATTACCCAATTTTCAGTAAAAATTACTGTTTACTTTTTTTTAAATTATTTCTCATCTAAGCGTGTAGGCTGTTATTTTATTCGCGTCTTGCTAGCTTGCAAACATTTTTCAAGTGCTGAAAATTTCGGAGTGGTTTTATGATTATGGTTTTTAAATTAATCAATCTTTTACTAGTAGTCTATGTCTCGAGTGTGTTTATGCTTCTATATATTCTCTGTATGAAGGCAAAAAATATCCACTATTTAATGTTTAGGAAAAACTACAGCATATCGTAAGCATGATACTCACCAAGTTCGAATATGACCTCAACAGCTTTGAAAATAATAGTCAATGTAAATACGTTCAATTGATCATTTGTTCTAGGATTCATTTGATTTGACAGAACCATTGAGCCAAGATTATCGGATTATCGGATTATCGGATTTACTTTACTCTGGAGCTGTCAAGTTGTTACCGCGTTGATTTGTACACGTGATTGCATTTGATTTAGTTGAAAATAAAAAAGAACGCGGTGTTTTCGAAAGCAATTTGCCTGTGTATCCAAAAATTGGTGGTTCGTGATGTGCAAAATAGTGAATCGCAACGGACTGTCGCTTGGAAGTACCAACATTATCAGTAAGAAAGTAGTTGAAAAAATGCTTCTGATACTAAAAACGTTCGGGTCAGTGGTGTCCTGCGATGCGATGCGCGAAGTCAAGAAGAACCCAAAGGTAAATGTCATCGAGATGCGGGAAACCCTTCAACTATCTTGCCAAACATTTCGTCGCTGCCTTGTAGCACAGGGGTTGAATAGCCAAATAGCACGGAAGCGCCCAGTTGTCAGTAAACAAAGTCAAATGGTTCAAGTTCGCCAAGGAGCATGCTGATAAGATCCTTGAGTTCTGGAATATGGTTCTCTGGACAAATGAATCGGGTTTGTGTGGTGCAGATCGGATAAGGCACTTCAGGAGCGCCACATCCAAGGCACGGTGAAGCATGGAGCAAAAAATGTGATGGTCTGGATGTTGGTCGATTCCTATACAACATCCTGAGGGAAAATCTGGAGGTTTTGCTGATCCTTGAAGAGAAGTTCGTGTTTCAGCAGGACGCCGACATGAAGCAAACTTACAAGAAGACCAAGTCTAGGGACTTTTTTCATTAGGGCGAATCTAACATTGAGAGACTCTTTTTGACTACTTTCATTCATATATCAATCAAATATTTCTTCCAGTCTGGTTGGATAAAACTGCTGCAAACTGAGGCAGCTCCATACAACAACCGGACGAAAATATAAAATTAGTTGAAATATGCTGAAAATGCCATATTTGGGTAATTTTAGGGTGCTGAGTTCAAATTTTGCAACTAAAAATAAGGTGATTCCAAAGAGTAATTTATTTGTAAAAATACAGCCCTTTTGAAATTTTTCCCCTTATTTTTTTTTGATAAAAAAGGAAATCTTAGCATAGTTTTGGAAATACCAGATCCAATTATTGAATAAAAATTTCTATTAAGAAGGAAAATTAATTTTAGGATTGTCCCAAACATTGTTAATTTCAGAGAAAATACATCGTTTTTCAAATTTTCTTTTACTAAAATAAAGCGACTATGGGTAATCTAGGGTGTTGAATCCAATATTTAAGATTTCTACGATCGAGAAAAGTTCACCGAACTTCAAAGTTGACCAAGACATTAATTATACCGATAGTTCTCTACAGCCACATGGACATTGCTAGTGAAGAACCAACGAGCCCATGGTGTCTTTGAACGGATGATGCTGCGTACGATCTGAAGGAAGACGGAACGTGGAGGAGTCGAATGTACCACAAATTGCATCAGTTGCTGAGAGAACCATGTGCTTGGCATGTCGTAAGAATGTCGGACGACAGCCCAGTCTCGCAAACGAACCGACGTGTACAAGAAGCAGAGGCGCGCAACGAGCAAGGTGGATTGATAGAAGGCGACCTGCGGACCCGTCGTAGACTGCGAGGCTGGTGATGTACAGCCATAGACCGTATACAATGGAGACAACTTCTGTGTACAGAAAAGACGTGAAGATATCGGGTGCGTATCGCACTCGTTTGAAATAAAGACTTTGACAAGGCGATGTTCTTTCCTGCATCTTGTTCTACATTGCGCTAGGAAGTGTAATGAAACGATTTTAACATGCGGGGTACGATTTTCAATTAATTTGGCCAGTTCATTTGCTTTGCTGACGACGTGGACATTGTAGGCAGAACATTCCAGGTGGTAGCTGATCAGTACACCAAGCTGAAACGTGAAGCGGAAAATGTGGGACTTTCCCAATTTGTTTGCTCTATCTCGGATGGAATGTTTCGGATTGCGTTTGAAAATGCTGGCCACTATTCTTCTGGTTACTGCGGCTTCCCTGTTTCGGTTTCCTCCTGATCCCAGCTACTTGTCAGTCGCCAGATGTTCTACGAATACTTTTATAACATCCGTCACGGTTGATTTGGCAATATTAAGTGATTTTGCCAAGTCGACGTGGGAATAACTTGGATTTTGCTCATGCGCGTGCAAAATTTTGATAAGCTTCTTTTCTTATTTCAACGCCATTTTGACAACCTAATAGGAAATGGCAAAAAAAAAAAAAAAAAAAAAAAATACAGTCAACATTCCATACGCATACACTTACAAAATGATGAGTGTTCAAGTTTTGTAAGTGGACGATTAAAAAAACTACTTCATATTTGAGTCGACCAAGTTTTGGCCGTTCCACCCTCTAATGCTAGTACTGGGAAATGGCAAGGACCAACAAGATACCCAATTCAAGCACTCAATATGGGAGAGTGAAGATGCCAACTCCCCATTGCTAACAGTTTAGCAATAGATGGCGGGTTCTACTTCCCGCCCATTTGGGCATCCTCATGTTAAACAGGTCGCTCTTTTGACAAATTGTTTCAAGGAGACTATATCCCCGTAGATACGTATAAGTGATGTTGCCTACCGATCCACTTCAGTAGTTATTAAAGCTTAAACAAGTTAAACAGTGAAGAGAGCCCATTGCTGGCAAACTTAGTTTCCGTACTACAATGGGTGGACTTTCACCTTTATTTAAACGTGTCTGGTATATTCCTGTGATTCTCATCTTATATAAGCATAGGGACCTGGGAAAAGTTATTGCCATGTGACGCTAGCTAACATCTAATATGTGCACAGCATATTAGCAACTGTCTTCAACAAAAATAAAAAGCAGTAGGTCAAGGCCTTCCGAGTAATGAATTGAAATTCAAAATTAGGCTCTATGCTACGTTAGTGGCTAAAGAGCCTTTTCCAGACAAATCTGACAGACATAGCCAAAAACAAACAAAACCATCCTTGATTTGGATTAAACTTTGTACATATCCTCTGTTTGTATAAGATATGCATTTTTCTCCTAAATAGAGATCCTTGCGACACCGTTTTTCGAAAAGTGCATATGTGTTTTAAGTCATATGATTTTCAAAATATCACGGTTCAAAATCTGCAGCTTGTAAAGACTGTATCTGTCAACACATTTGTTCTCATAGCATGATATACAAAAAATAAAAAAATTAATATAAAACAACTGTATCACATTTTATTCAAGTCTTGTTCTCTTATTTTAAACAAAAAAAAATAACTAAATGAGAGCAACTTTAGTTCCAAAATTTTCTGATTTAGTATCTGACTTCACTCAAGAGGTTTTCGACAGTAGTTTTGTCGCATTTTCTGGAAGCCGCAGACCAATTCTTTTTGAATACATCCATGGTCTTGTACCCTTAAAATTCTTCTTGAAGTAGCGCTTGACGGCGCTACTAGCGTTCAATGGGACGAAGCGGTGGACAATTTGGATTTTTCGTGCATCCATGTAGTTTTGGCATAATGGTCTGACGCCAAATCAGGCCTAAACAAAGAAGGGAGCTTGTACTGCTTGTATAACGGAAGCATCCTTTTATGCAAACACTCAGTATGGTAAATTACGGATTTGATCGTATCTTTAGTGTAGAAAATTGATAATCGGGCGGCAGGAACAAATTGCCATACACGAACCTTCTGGACAAATTTATCGCTTCGAATTACTTTTCGAATCACATCTTCATCGATGATTTATAAAATTTGGAGTTTTCATAAGATATGGAAAAACAATGCTTTTTTAGAGATACAAAGTCTTCCTGTGAAAAATTTAGATAACATATTTTAAATTTCATCATAGCCTAAAAATATACAGGAAATAATGTGGAGAAGCTATTAACTATTTTCATCAGGTGATTTCAAAGATGACGCACCAACATGAGTTTTTTCTTTATTCACCCGATATTGACCATGCTAAAATATCGGAGCAAAATATAAGCCGAGGCTTCGTCATCGATTGAAACGCAGGCAGACGGTCGTAGCAAAAGTCACCGGTATAACATTCTGGCTCTGGTTTTTGTCCTAGGTTTTGCTATTTTATGCTTCTTATATGTCTTCACTGAAGACTGTCTTCAGATTGTTGCGCTTCTTTATTCTGTGCACCATTCTGACGGAGGAACCAGCCTCATTTAAACCACGAATCGAGACCGATCTGTTCCGAAGGATGACGTTGACTACCTTCCGATCCAATTTTGGTCCAGCTGGACCTGGCTTTCTTTCTCTTCTTGGCAGCTCATCGAACGAGTAGTGTTCCCCGAACATGTTGATGATATATTTTACGCTGTCGTTATGAATTCAGAAAACCCTTTCGCTATATTTTTCATTCAGATATTCTTCTCGCAAATTTACGTGTCCACCACTTGAATTTTAACACTCTTTTCGATTCGCGGCATCTCGAAAACGATCACTGTTTACCGAACGTTCCGGAGTTGATCAATCTGGTGACAGATGAAGGCGTGGAATGCGGGTAGACTCGGACCGATAGTCTTACGCGTGTATGTGAGAGCGCGTCACACATACACGTTGCCAGTTTATATTTGATGCAGTTTTTATTGGAATTTCAGGATGTAGAAAATCAATTTAATTTGGCAGAATAAGGTATGCAGTGAGAGAAATTTAATGTAAATTTTTCATTAGATTGAATGTTAAACTATTTTTGTAAATTTTCAACTTCTCCAACGTTCGTTTTTACCATTCTTATTAAGAAGTAATATGTGTACATCAAAATCTATGTCCATAGTTATTGCATCAACAATCAATTTGCGACTAGCGATTTGAAATTGGTTCCCTGTTGTAGAACCCCTAGGTTCGAAATTTACCTTGCAGTCTGTACCTTGCCACAATTCTTGCGCTTTTCGGTACCTTTCAGTACTAGTATTTTTGTTGTTGTTTTGTTTCGCTATGTTATTTCGACACCGAGCACACTTGAGCTGATGTTGGTGTGAGTTACGTTATAAGGGGCGAATCATTAGGCTTGGGACCGGTGTGCTAGTAATTCCTGAGCCAAAAAATATATTCATTTTTTTCATGACTATCCAGCCGCTGATTGCATCTAAAAAAAATACCCACACTAGTTCAAAACCCGACATCCAGTGATCAACATCCAGCATGTTTTTGCTCTTCTACTAAGAAGAGCTAAGAAAGACCCCAATCGTAAAATAAATCGCGATTCGTCTCATAAAAACCATCGCATAAATTCACAGGCGATTGAAAAGTTTCCTTTCCGGTCCTGAGGAAAGTGGCGGCGTAAAATTTTGACCTTCAACAATCCAGCCAACTACACCGAAAACCCATTACGACGGCCAGTGCCAGTGGTGGCCGATTGAGGAGGCTTGAAGATGATTTTAGGGCAGTCATAAAATCGAGATCCTTCAAGAACGACCATACTTGGTGGCTTGTTGAATTGAGGCAAGTGTATGCTTTTTTCATCCCGGCTTCGGTCCCTTGAGGAAAGTGAGGGAAATCTCCGAGAAATCGTTCTAACACAAGAAACACTGATAGCTGGGGCAGATAAGAAAGAAAGGCAAAAACTTTGGTAATCCCCAATGTTGCACGCTGTGTGTGAGCACGTGTGAGTGTGCGTTGTGATGTATGGGCGGCTGGAAATGATGATCAACTGACAACGCTGTCGTTTGGGTTTTTCATACAAGGGAATGTTTTACATAACAACTGTGACGGGGCTGGCAAACCAAATTTGGAAAGTTCACTAAACCTGTGGGTTAGACTTTCATGTCCATAGAGGAGTTCCATCATGGAACTTCCATGCTGAACGATAAATCGAGTTGATGCGACCTCTTCCGATTTGCATTATTTTTTGTAGATTCGTTTGTAATGCTACTCTTGCTTTAAGTTTCACTTTGAGGAAGCATGCCACACGGAAACAAATCCGTTTCTGTTTTTATGGAACAAAAGATCATTAAACTAACTCTTGTCTTATTTTATGAATTCATGTCTCTTATTCATGGTTTCAGGAGTGAAATGACAGATGCGAGTCGTGAACTTTGGAAGAGTTGTTTTGCCTCTAATATAATATTGTGTAGTCATCTGCATTGATCAAGAACCTATTCAAAAATTACAACAGTGTAGTAAGTACATCCACCAGGTCCTATCACCGCTCTTCTTATCAACCCCATGTTCGAATCCCGATGGTGGGTTATTTTTTGTTGTTGTTTTTTTTTGTCTACATGTAAGTCGATAAAGTAGATCTTCCAGCTTCATGAACTATGTTTTCAGTATCAGGAATCCAGCTCATGGTTTTAACCCGATCAAATCATGATTTCATTGCGGTGGAAAAAATAGCTTATGCTATCATGAATATTGTTCATGGTGTATATGCAGAACACAAAAACACAACATATGCATGAAATCATGACCTGTTTTTCTCATTTTGAAGAATACATTATTTTCCGTGTACGATGTTTTATAGATTGAGGTAGAGAAATAACCTTGGTTATAGCACTTTTATGGTATTGGAATAGAATGAATGTGTATTGGCAAATCGGCGTCAGGTTCAGTACATGGGAAGTTGTTTCTATTTAATTTCGTAGAAGACAAGTAGTGAACAAAATACCGCAGAATAAAGGGTGTCCCACATCAAATTGCACCACGGAAAAAACGCTGTAGAAAATTACCTAGTTGACCGATCTTTTTCAAACTTTGAAACATTAAAAACTAGCTCATGAGTAAGCTTTTGGCCAGAGACCGAAATTTTCGCCTACTTGAGAAGAGAAACGTCCTTTTTCACCCGCTTGGAGAAACAAACGCGAATGTGAGAAACGAGAAATTATCATACGCTCACAGCAGTTTTCGCGAGAAAAGCACCAGCAATTTATAATTTTCGGAGAGCATTAGTAGCAGATAAATTGTTTCTTTTACAGTGAATCCTAGATACCGATAATTATTTTTCACTTACTTTTTGACACCTGAAAATGCACCAGTATTTATGCTTGTTTTATTCTGTCATTGTGATTCGGTAATGATGGTCCATGGCGGTACCAGTGTGCACCAGCTTGGCCTTATTTTTGGTTTTTGCTCCTCGTTTGCTCCTAGCATGTTTTCAGAGAAAAATGTGACATGAGAAAATATTTTCGTTGAATTTTGGAGCGAGATATTTTCGCATATGCAAGAGAGACGATAATGAATTATCGGCGAAAAATGAGAGATGAAAATGTGAACGGTTCGCTACTCATCGAAAACCTGCTTGAAAGAGAGCATGGTTTTCACCCAGCTGAGTTAGAATTTCGATCTCTGCTTTTGGCATATTTATTTCATTCATCTTCAATATTGTAACCATAACCGTACGCTCGAACCTTAAAGGGTGATACGGTCAAAATTTGGTCAAGGGAAAACGCGTGTAAATCGGTGAAATCGTTTATTTAAAAAATCAAATTAAATTTCTTTTTCAAGTTCAATTAGTATAAAATTCAGGAAAAATATTCAGTTAGGCTTCCACTTTTCCAAATCCGAATTGCCGGGCCTTACGCTTGACCCCTGCCATCAGATTTTGTACAGCCACCTTGTCCACCTTCTTCGCCGCAGAAAGCCAGTTTGCCTTGAACTGCTGCTCGTCCTTAGCAGTTTTTTTGGTCTTCTTTAGGTTCCGCTTGACAATAGCCCAGTATTTCTCAATTGGGCGAAGCTCTGGCGTGTTGGGAGGGTTCTTGTCCTTGGGAACCACCTGCACGTTGTTGGCGGCGTACCACTCCATGGCTTTTTACCGTAATGGCAAGATGCCAAATCCGGCCAAAACAGTACGGAACAACCGTGTTTCTTCAGGAAAGGCAGCAGACGTTTATTCAAACACTCTTTCACGTAAATTTCTTGGTTGACAGTCCCGGAAGCTATGAAAATGCTGCTTTTCAAGCCACAGGTACAGATGGCTTGCCAAACGAGATATTTCTTTGCGAACTTTGACAGTTTCGTGTGCTTGAAAATATCTGCTACCTTTCCCTTCCTTTTGCCGTATAAAACTCCTGTCCCGGAAGCTGCTTGTAGTCGGCTTTGACGTAGGTTTCGTCGTCCATTACCACGCAGTCAAACTTCGTCAGCATCGTCGTGTACAGCCTCCGGGATCGCGCTTTGGCTGTCGTATTTTGTTTATCATCGCGATTTGGAGTCGCTACCTTCTTGTAAGTCGATAGTCCGGCCTCGTTTTTTGCTCGATGCACGGTTGTAGACGATACACCAGCTTATTTGCGGCATCTCGGAGAGATAGGTTAGGTTTCGCTTGAAACTACCGGCAACTCTCTTTGTCGTCTCAGCGGCTTCCAGTTTTCGATTTCCTCGATCCAGACTTCCTGGCTGTCGACAAACGTTCTCCAAACACTTTAATTACATTTGTAACGGTTGATTTGGCAACTTTTAGCGATTTTGCCAACTTTGCGTGCGAGTAGCTCGGATTTTGCGATGCGCGAGCAAAATTTTGATACTGCTGCTCTTCTTGCTTGGACGGCATTTTGACAACTGAAGAGTGAATTCCAAAATCAAAATAGGAGCAACATTCTACACACACAACCTTCAAAATGAGGGGTGTTCAGGTTTTTTAAATGCAAAATTGAAAGAAATACGTCATGTTGATATTGACCAAATTTTGACCGTATCGCCCTTTATTCATGGTTTCAGGAATGAAATGACAGATGCGAGTCATAAACTTTGGAAGAGTTGTTTTGCCTCTAATATAATGCTGTGTAATCATCTGCATTGATCAAGAACCTATTCAAAAATTACAACAGTGTAGTAAGTACATCCACCAGGTCCTATCACCGCTCTTCTTATCAACCCTAGGTTCAAATCCCGATGGTGGGTTTTATATTTTTGTTTACATTTAGAGTCGATAAAGTAGATTGACAGCTTCATGAATTAAGCTTCAGTTTCAGGAATTCAGCTTATGGTTTTAACCCGATTAAATCATGATTTCATTGTGGTGGAAAAGTAGCTCATGAGTCAAAATATTGTTCATGTGTATATTCAGAACACAAAACACACAACATATGTCATGAAATCATGACCGGTTTTTCTCATTTTAAAAGAATACATTATTTTCCGTGTACATGTTTTATAAAGGGAGGTAGAGAAATAACCTTGGTTGTAGCACTTTTATGGTATTGGAATAGAATGAATGTGTATTGGCAAATCAGCGTCAGGTTCAGTACATGGGAAGTTGTTTCTATTTAATCCTGTAGAAGACAAGTAGTGAACAAAATACTGCAGAATAAAGGGTGTCCCACATCAAATTGCACCACAGAAAAAACGCTGTAGAAAATTACCTAGTTGACCGATCTTTTTCAAACTTTGAAACATTAAAAACTAGCTCATGAGTAAGCTTTTGGCATATTTATTTCTTTCATCTTCAATATTGTAACCATAACCGTACGCTCTGAACCTGACGCTTAACCCACTCATTAGGTTCTGTACAACATCTGGCTACTGGCTTCTTCTGTACAGGAAACCCATTTTTCTTCATGTCTTCCTCAAATTTGTCCTTTGGGATGCTTCTGTAGGAGCCTAACGACTGTTCCAGGAAAGTATAAGCACACCTTATTTTAACGGTCACTTTGAAATATAATGAAATATTTCAACATGTTTTGGTAAAGCGTCCATTTGTTTGCACATTTCTGAATGACAAAGCATCAAAAAGTGCTCAGTTTTGTGTTACCTATCAAAATGCGCGGTCTTACTCCGGAACAACGAAAAGTATCGTGCACAAATGGTTCACTGTGAGCGGACTCTCCTTGAGAAAATTGGCCAAGGAAGAGGCTGTGTAGCGTCGGAGCAGTACGATCTGCGATCTCGAAAATATAGAGAACAGTGTACGTTTGAAGATGCACCGAAGAGTGGTCGGAAATCGGTCCTGTTAGTCCGGATATCGATAAAAAGATCAGGGATGCCCACAAGCGAAAACCAGCGACTTCCGTTCAGGATGTTGCGAAAAAACTACAGACCTCGTCGAGTAACGTCATGCGTGTCAAAGAAAGACTTGGGCTAAAAACATACCGAAAGCAGAAAACCCAAAGGAACTCCAGAAACAGGCCGCGTCCGTGAAACTATGGGCCCGCAAACTCTACGATTCGTTATTGTGCAGAAATTATGAGTGTATAATAATGGACGATGAAACGTAATGTGTACCTAGATTACAAAACGCTTCCTGACCACAATTCAGTACTGTAAGCTAAAGACGACGACATCCCCGAAACGGAGAAGGCAATCTTTGACCGAAAAACTCAGTAAGATAGGTCATGGTTTAGCAGGCAATATACGAGTGTGGTAAAACATCTAGTCCGGTAACATCACAACGGAGACGATGAACACTCAGAAACGCGTTAAGGAATGTCTCCAGAAACAATTATTGCCGATGATCAGGCAGCACGAAGGTCATGTAGTGTTTTGGCCTGATTTGGCGTCATGTCATTACGCAAAGGACACTTTAGAATGGTACAAAAGTCAAACGAATGTAGTTTCTGTGTCGAGAGACACGAATCCACCGAACTGCTCGGATGCACGATGCCAACGACTTTGGGCTTTGAACACAAAGCAAAGCTTCGAAAATTCATTAAACCAGCGGACGACATCCAAAATTTAAAAATATTGGCCAAAAGTGGATCAAATGGTGGGCGGCTACACTGTGCAGAAGTTAATGGGACGTTAGAGGAAAAGTTAGAGTCTGGCTATGACTGAAATATTTTGATTACACGAGAGTAAAATATCACAGAAGAACATACGTCACAAATATGATTTGCAAATAAATTTTTTAAACTAAAAAAACATGACTATTTGTTATTTTGAAAGTGTACCTTATACTTTCTGGAACAGTCTATATATCAAAATAGCCCAGTATTTTTTCGCTTCTGAATGCTTCAGGCAACCCCTATAAGCAAGTAGTGTTTACTATCATTTACATCAATGCAACTCTGGTGTACCTTTTTTTATATCCATTACTGTAATGTTGTCAACATCACAACAAAAGTCATCTCGATTATCTCCAACACGATGTTTTTCTCTCGCTGTAAATCCGCGTTTTATTCCCAGAACGTTTTTTCGGTTTCGGTAGTAGTGATATCAAAGTGGTCGCGTGATAGAGGAGAAGCCGGAGCGATTGTTTTTGCCTCTGTTTTACGGTACGAATTCTTCCGTCTGGAAGTTCCAGATGCGGATCCTGCTGGAGGAACACGAGCTTGTCGAGTGTGTTCAAACGGATACCAGCAAATGGAGGACCTGATGGAAACACTGGGGATACAGCCGAGAGGTCAAGAAGAGGAAGAAATTGGCTCGGTGAAGCGGTCGAAATCCGACAGAACAATGTAAGCCGCTTTTAGTTTCCAGGATTCATCACTTACAGCTTGAATATATTCAAGACAAGCAGGACGTGTGGGATGTGCTACAGAGAGCCTTCGAACGTCGCAGCATAGCGAGTCGGATGCACCTCAAGTGGAGGATGTTGTCCTTCGTTTCCGATGGCGGAAGTTTGTTACGGCACTTCCTAGTGTTTGATAAAATGGTCCGGGGTACCGTACGACTGGTGCTGAGTTGGAGGAAGTCGACGGCATTTTTCATCTGTTGCTGACACTTGGGTTGTCGTATTCCGCCGTAGTGACGACACTCGAGACGATGCCGGAAGAACAGCTTCTCTTGGAATGCGTCAAGTGTCGGCTTCTGAACGAGGAGACGAAACGGAAAGGTGTAGAGTTGTGCACCCCGCTTAACGAGCAGACAGCTTTCGAGACAGACAAAGCAGCAGCCGCCGAAGAAGACGATAAAGTGTTTCGGCTGTAAGAAGGATGGGCACAAGCTGTCCGAGTGTTCAGTCCGGAAGAGGAGAAGATGTCCGGAAGATAGGAAGTCGAAAACGCAACTCTGGCGTGTGTTTTGCTGGTGAGCAGGAAAACGCAGCTCCGGAAGAATCAAAGCGAATTCGGTAGTACATCGACCCGGAAGCTCAGATCACCCGGTGAACGATACGAGTTTTTCCGAGAAGCTTCATCGGCTACGAGATCCGGTGGAGATAGCGGATCGTGAAGGATGGCGAGTCAATCGTGAGCAGGTACTCCGGCACAGTGAAAGTGATTTCCAGCGTCCGTTCTCGGTATACGCGAAGCGAAGAGATCGTCGCGAGTGGTCGAGCTTATCCACTCGGACGTTTGTGGACCAGCGACGCCAGTCGGACTGGATGGTGTGAAATACTTCTTGACTTTTATCGACGTCTTAATTCGATCTGGATCGAATCGAAGAACAAAGTGTTCGAACAGTTCCGAAATTTTTAAGCTCTTCAGTGACCGCAACATTTGATAGAAGATAAACCGCCTTTGATGCGAAAAAAGTTGGTGGAATATCACAAAAGCGATTTCTGAGCGTTTCTGCAAGTGAAGTGGGTGGTGCGAGGATTCTCAAGCGAACATTGGTTGGTTTTATCATGGTTTTATAACATTCTTGAAGTTCAACACTCATTCCTCCTTTCAGAACCCCAGAGAAACCAAAATTGTTCTGTATGGTGGCTCCGTACACGCCTGAGCAGAACTGGTTGAGCGAGCGACGAACCGCACTCTGGTGCGGACGTTAACTCTTCATTCACACAACATCGAACATCTGTCATAAAGTGCCGAAATGAAGCTCCTCGAGCAAACAACTTCAAATGACATGCTTGGTTTCCGGTATTTTTCTCAGCACAATTGTTAAACAATATCTGATGCTTCTGATAAGAGTCATATGACGCGAATCGTATTATACGATGCTCATTTGGCATTTGTATCTCAACCACTTTTCATTTGAATTAGAGAAAGTTCATCGATTCAGATAACACTTCAAAGCATCTGGCATACCATCTCATGTATTCAAATTTGTTGATTTTTGTTAATCTCATGAATCATCGATTTTCTGCAGATGTTGCGCCTATGCATTTCCTAGTATATTCGGATTTTTAATTGAACTTCAATTCTACTACTGATTGAAATTTTGTTCGACAGCTGAAAATCATCTGAAATCGTCTGATATTAACACAGATAACTTTAAAAAATTGAACTGGCAAGTTGAGTAGGCGCTTGATCTAAGCAGATGAGATGGAATCGAGAAGAATGGAGCAGCATAATACGGAAGATGAATAAAGCTTCCATCTTAGAGGATTCCAAACGTAGATTGAATTTATGATTTGGATTGGATTTGGAGTTGATTTGGATTGGATTTGATTGATTTGGATTGATTGGATTGATTTGGGATTGATTGATTGGATCTGGATCGAATGGATCGACTGAATGATCGCGAACGGATCCGAATGGATCCACTGGTCTCAGGTTGTAATTGATTTGTCATAAAATTCAACGATAGGACAGACGAAAACTTTGACTTTATGTTTTCGCAACATTTTTCAAAAATGGTTGAAGTTCGAGATCTTCAAAACCATTGTTTAGCGCCATTGGCGTTAAGAAATCCTTAAATAAATCCCTCAAACATACATCTTGAAGACGAAACACGCTATGATGAGGTATGTTAGAGTGAAACAAACATTTTCGACCAAATATCTCGGCATCGAAAACAGGAAGTTGCAAATTGATCAGCGGTGAAACAATCGCCTGTAGTTCACATTGTGATGAAAATTGATACCAACTGAGTATGCTATATAGATGACCCAACATGTTGTGAGCATGCACTCAGATTATTCGTCTTATTCATTTTTGATGTTCAGCGTTATGTAATGCTCAACATTTTGCTTTTTGTCATATAGACGTGAGTAAATGCTCAAGTAAATGGTTTGATGAGCGCCTTTTAGCAAAGTAAACGCTTTTACTCACATTATCTCATATGACCTAATGTTGTACTGACTGTCCCGTACAGGGTTGATGGAGAATTCCGTCACAAAAATGAAAAAGCCTGAATTTTATTTATTTCCCCGCTTGGCATATCTTTTAACATTCGCTTTACTAATTTATGCGTTCAAATCTTTTCTCAAGCTCGCGTCTTTATGCATGAAGCCGCATAATATACTGAGGCATATCAATATATGTCACCAAACGCTCTACCAAAGTGTCCTACGGTTAATCCTTTGGTACTTCCAGTTTTCCAGCATTTAGTCTCCGCACAGAAGTTTCATAGAAGAATCAAAGTTTCGAAAGTCGACGACGAAATAAATCCCACAAAATTGCCCCCATCAAGCCTTTGTAGCTCTTGCCTGGTTGGACGAAGCAGTATGGTGCATTCTTCTAGTGTTTCGACGAAAGGACGCAAATGAATTTTTCAAACTTTATCGATATACTTTGTTCAATGAACAGTACGAATCAACCTTGTTCATTTTCTTTTTATAAATTGAATCATGTATATAAGGCCACTTCTGGTATTATGATTCCATTCCAGAGAAATTAATGGCTATTTGTTAAATTTCCTGTGATATTTAAATACATTTAAAACACTTCTTTCGAAATTTCTTGCGTGAAATACAGATTTTCAGAAAAGTTTTTGAATAGATTTGAGTTTATGAACCCAAATCTACAGCGTGTCTCAAGTTAAATAGGCATCACCTTTTCAGTCTTGGTTGGATTGCATTTAATATTTTCGTAACAGTAATTGATTAGGAAGGTCCATTAATTATGTCACGCTGTAAGGGGGAGTGAGGGTGCGAGTCTGGGAAAACGTGACAGTTCA
>JASCZW010008386.1:0-51489 GCA_034211315.2 Aedes japonicus | reverse complement strand
GCGTGGCGCGCTGGTGGGCGCGCGCAAATGTAACAAAAATGTGTAAAAAAAAAAAAGAATGTAATGACAATAATAACAACTGTAACAACAATGTGTAAATGTAAATAAATAAATAATGTAATAATAAATTTTTTGTATCACATCACCTTCCAATCGTATCGCCTGCACCGCGTATTAATTGTTCCATATTTTGATCCGACGGCATCAATTGACGTTTATCTTTCCATGCCATTCTTCAGAGAGTCCAGTCATAATTATTTGCATCGATACTTTGTTTCAATGTTGTCCGAGCAGATCGTTCTGGATATATAACACAAAATGAGTACTTTCGATGCTGTTGTCATCCAGAATGCGGTAAATGTGACGCAGCTTCAAAATATACAGAAGAGCCACTATATTCAGTGACGTTAGCACAGGCGGCATTATATTTAAATAGTTGTTTGATTTACGACGCAATTTTGATGTTGTTTTTCCGATCGATATTTGATAACTGAAGTGACGCACATTGACTTCAAATAAGGCGATTTTTTCAATTTATCGATGAAACGAATGCATCAGCATCGACTACTTGATCTGAAACACCTTTGTTAGAAAACAACGTGAACGATCTTATCAACTGCACCGGTTATCTGCGGCATCTGAAGAGCATTCACCATATCATAATTGAGAAATTCAGGAACGACCAGGAAACATACAGATTTTCAGAATGTCCAGTTTGCCCACCAACCAGAGACCAGAAGGTATCATAATGATAATATAATTGGCAATGCCTATGACACTTGTCCACATAGATGTAATATCGGTCCGTTTGTATACCACACTGAAATGCCATGTATAGCACTGCTGTATGGATAAAACTATAATAAACTTATTTTCAGACAATGATCCTTCGACAGCATGAAATGGAGAATATATGAAAGTAGCCCACCTTTTGACGGTTGTAAAACATAGATGATAAAACCTTTATAAGACCATAAATATTTTGAAAATGTTCTAGTGAAAGATGTTATGACCACCTGAGAACCTTCATAAAACCTATTGGTTGCCATGAAAATCAGTATGCTGTCAAACTTCACTGTAATATCGTGGTTGGTTCTCGTTATTCTGCTTTGTTCGATTCGCTGCTCTTCTGATTCATTCAGCAGTAAATAATGTCTAGGAAAAAGTTCTAACGACTGTTCCAGAAAGTATAAGCACCTTATTTTAACGGTCACTTTGAATATATTGAAATATTTCAACATGTTTTGGCTGTGTCCTCTTTTTGCACATTCCTTAATGACATTGCATCAAAAAAGTGCTCAGTTTTGTGTTACCTATCAAAATGCGCGGTGTGTGATTGGCCTGATTTGGCGTCATGTCATTACGCAAGGACACTCGAGAATGGTACAAAGGTTCGTGTGTCGAAAGACATGAATCCGCCGAACTGCCCGGAAGGCACGGCCAATCGAGACTTTGGGTTCTAACCAAAGCAAAGCTTCAAAAATTCATAAAACAGCGGACGACATCCAAAAATTTAAAAAGATTGACCAAAAGTGGTCAAAATGGTTAGGAAAGTCACCACCGAGTCTTGGTTATGATTAAATATTTTGAATAAACGAGAGTAAAATATCATATAAAACAGAAATACAAATATGATTTGCTAAACAAAATCATTAAAACTAAAAAAACTTGACTTTAGTGTTATTTTGAAGTGTGCTTATACTTTCTGGAACAGTCTATAGTGTTGCGGAAATTTTACGTGATAACAAATATCCTGACAAAGTGAGTTTTTATTTAACAGCACGTATCATGCTCCAAATCATATGCGCATTTAATTCTATGGTGAATATTAGCACGATGAAAGGCAGAAAACAAAATGCGCCTCAAAGTGAATTCCTGATCTCCTGAATGATGAAATTCAATAAGTTTTATCTAAAAGAATGCCAAATTCAGTCTCCGATCTACAGTTCATTTTGCTTTCAATTTATAATTTGGTGTATTTATTCTTCTCATTCAAATATGTTTCATGTTCCAATATGGGGAACGAAAAACATTACAATTTTACCAAAAATCCAATGTATCTTGCCAATGACTATTATAAACTATTTGGTTATGTTTTTTGCCGTTTTAAAACCACGTGGCTTCCCTCAAGGCTTATTTGCCGTATAATGCACCTACTGGAGGCAAAATGGTTTGGAAAGCTTTCTCAACTGACTATAATAAGATGATCACGGCATTTCTAAACAGCATTTTCGAAATAAAACCTTCGATAGAAGTAAAAGGTTTGAGAAAACCAGCTTTTATGATCGTCATGGCGCTGAGCAAGTTCACATAAAGCGTGACTAAAATAAGTTAAGACAATTTTCAACTTCTTAGTGCCACAATAAAACCAAATTGATTTCTAGTGGCTTTCATAAAACGTTAATAAATCCTCACAAATCTGGATGGTCTTGGTAATGTTGCTTGGGCGAGCCCGCGTTTATCTGTCAACAACTTGATCAGCTCCTGAACTTTCGGCAAACAGCGATCGTTTTCGAGATGCCGCGAATCAGAAAAGAAGTGTTCAGAGTTCACACGAAAAACTCACGATGATCAAAAGCATAAAACAAGTTCGGGGTAACATTCCTCGTTCGATGAGCTGCCAAGAAGAGAAAGAAAACCAGGCTCCAGCTGACCTAAAATTCGGCTGAAGATAGTCGACCTTATCCTTCGGAAGAGATCGATGTCGATCCGTAATTTGGTCTGGTACCTCCGTTGGAATGTGTTTTTTTTAAATAAGTCCATTTATTTATGAGGCTCAAACGTATGTGGCACTTTCCAGAGCCGATATTCAAAATTGTTATTCGCAATGATTTGCTTTTGGTGTTAGTAAATGGGGCACCAATTACTCGTGGCTAGCTAGGTGGTCATGGGTCACATTATCCTTTGGAAGGGACTAAACAGGTACATTATTTAAGTTAATTATTGCTGCTCTAGGCTCCGGCTGCCATCAGGTCCTCGGTTCCTATAGCTAGCTTAGGCCGATGGTTGACCAATTGCTTGTTGGACAGGGTACAGGAAACACGGAAACAAGAGGATTATGGGACATAATGGCGGGCAATTTACTGGAATAGGTGGTCTGACGACGTTACACATTGAGGTCAGACAAAATTCGTAAATCGCTTGCATGTAGGGAAGATCGTGCATTCCCATAACATCTCTTATCTCGTGAAAAGCTTGTCTACCTTGAGCCACTAGGGTACCCACTCCCGTGCTCTGGAGGCACCACTATTCGGGCAATGCCACGCGTAAGCGATGTCATCATGTCTAGCGAATAGTGGTTGAACATAAGTCTTGACATCACACGAATGAAACCCCGACTTGCATCCATACCTTTGAACCACGACCTCGTCGAACAATTTGGAACAATAGAATGCATCCACCGCCCAAGAGAACTAATAGGAAAATTTCATCGAGTGAAATTCTTCTATCAAATTACTCGTCTTTCTTGTGCGCCACCTTTCTCGTGCAAGGTCGCCTTCTCATTGCCTGGAATTGAGCAATGTGAAGGGATCCATACAAAGGTAATCTTAAGATCTTTCGACCAACGTCATCTGCTCCCATATTTTTTGGAAAGAAACTCATCTCACAGTGCCTCATCGACCGGAAGGCCTTTATAGAGCTCGAGCCTTCCGAGAAGATGAAGATAATATAGTCTATGGGCATGACATTGAGTGCTGTGGCTCGGCAACATAGAGGAACAAAGGTTCCTGAAGTTTCCGGAAGGCACCGAAACCAGTGGATCCATCAATGCACAACACATTAGTGAAAAGGTATTCCATTGTAATTGACATGTTGGTACTTTTTAATAAAAATATGTGGAAATACAATAGGTCGAAGTTGATCTGGAACTCCTTGAATAGCTTGTTTTCATGAAGAGATCATAATCAATGGAGGAACTAGTGATAAGGTGAAATTGTATCTAACTCCGTCGAAATGATGCAGAATTGCCGGCGTGGTGGTGATATGATAAGCATACTACTACTTGTAAGTGGATCTGGTTCAATCCCAGTCGACGTCAGGTGGTTTTTCTGAGGCGAAAAAATCTGATCAGTCTTTCTTCGGAAAGGAAGTGAAGCCGTTGGTCCCGGCTCATAGTCATGAGTCGTTTGGTTGAGGGCCAGGTGGTGGAGTCGTCTCCCCTGGCGTCGTTGATTAATCACCATGTGAAATAGGCCGACGGAAAACCGCGCAAAATAGAAAAATGAAGACACAATGAAGCAAAGATGTTTCATGAAAAAGTATGCTTCCGTTATACAAGCAGCATAAGGTCCCACATTGTTTGGCGATCGGTCCATTACGCCAAAACCACAGTCATAATCGGATGGCAAGACTGAGCAGATTTTATTGAAAAAGACTCAGTTTCGTCCAATTTAAAAAACATTGCATCACTACCAATCTACATCCGATCTAATCCATCAGAATCATCGTACAATCATCAATCCACATCCAATCCAGTCAAATCCGATCCAGTCAATCAATCCAGATCGAATCCAATCCAAATCCAATCGAATCAATCCAATCATCGACCCATCAAATCCATCTAAATCCAATCCAAATCAATCCAATCAATCGAATCAATTCATCAATCCATCGATCCAAATCAATCAAATCAATCCATCCAATCCAAATCAATCACCGATCAATCCAAATCCAATCCCAATCAATCTAAATCCAATCCAAGTCCAATCCAAATCCAATCCAACCAATCCAATCAATCAATCCAACCAAATCAATCCGAATCAATCCAACCAATCAAATCCAATCCAAATCCAATCCGAAGTCAATCGTCAAATCAATCCCAATCAATCCAAATCAATCAAACAATCAAATTAATCGAATCCAATCCAATCAATCCAATAACCAAATCCAATCCAAATCAACTCAAATCAATCCAAATCCAATCAAATCCAATCAATCAATCACAATCAAATCCAGATCAAATCAATCAAATCCAATCAATCCAATCCAAATCAATCAAATCAATCAAATCAATCCAAATCAATCAAACAATCAAATCTAATCCAGTCTCAAGTCAATCAAATCGCCAATCCAATCCAAACAATCAAATCCAATCCAAATCCAACTCAAATCAATCCAAATCCAATCCAAGTCAATCCAAATCAATCCAAATCAATCCAAATCAATCCAAATCCAATCCAAACCAATCGATCAATCCAATCCAATCAAACTCAATCCAAATCCAATCAAATCCAATCCAATCAATCTAAATCCAATCCGAAATCAAATCCAAACTCAATCAAATCCAATCACAAGTCAATCAATCAATCAAATCCAGTCAATCAATCCAAATCAATCCAAATCCAATCGCAATCAATCCAAACCAATCAAATCCAATCCAAATCAATCCAAGTTCGATCCAAATCCAATCCCAAATCCAATCCGTCAAATCAAATTCAGAATCCATCAAATTCAATCCAAATCCAATCATGGATCCTTATAAGGCCACAACACACCCCAGGTTCGAACGTCTCTGCCACGCAGAAAAGGCTATGGACTGCTCCCGTTGCTCCATGACTACCGGAAGCTCAAATTTCAGAGCAAATGCTCTTGAAATTTCAAGAAACAATGTCCGGTCTACTTTATGCCTTGCAGATGGTCAACTGTGTAGTTGCGACCGCTCGATCTAAGCATCCTCAGAGTGCTAAAGGGCACGATTACTGGTACAATGTGCCTTGTGATTCTGCGTGTCTATCTATCGGCGGTCACCATGACCAGTGAGATTAATTCGTCTGCCCCTCGATTTCATCGCCGATCGATCTGAACTCGGTGCGGGAAAGAACCATTCGAGTATTGGTTTGTGCATTGAGCAACACGCGCATCGCTCAATCTTCGCGTTTCAGATGATCGGGTTTCTGCAATCGTCCGCAGGTACGCGTTGCTATCGAATGAAATCAACGTCGCGTCACTGCGAACCCAACGATGGACAAATTCTTGGAGATCACATCCCGAGCAGGAACGAATATCTTGAGCACTGACCATGGTATTTAAGAGCGCTAAATAAGCGGTAAAATACCTGAGGACTTCGATCAAGCTTTAATAACCACTGATTATCCTAATCATGCCATTGTATGAAGGCCCAAAAAGTGGTTACGTGGATCGATAGGCAACATCACTTATTCGTTTCCACAGAGATACAAAGAATCTCTTTACAACAACAAGATTGAACAATTGGTCAAAAGAGCAAGCTATCTAACATCAGGAAGCCCCAATGGGCGGGAAGAAGAGCCCGCCCTCTAAAGCTATGTTCATTTAATCCGGAATAATAAAATCATCTGTATCTCGGTAACGGATTGACGTGCAAATAAGCTTTATACATCGAAACAAGCAATTACTATGTCTTTAATACTAAAATATATCGATACAAATCATTTCTCTTGTTTCTAATGAAAATTCGGCACTTTCTTCTTTATTCTTCCCATCAAACGCCTCCGAGTCAACTTCCTCAGCCATTTGCTCCACATTTTGTTGATCTGAGGCGCGTCCGAACCGTTTTCCGTCCTTTCTTAAGCTTCCGCTTCATTATTGTCCAGTAATCTCTCGATGGGCTGAACGCGAAATCTAAGTTATTATCGCCGCACCACTGGATGACTTCCCGGCTGCAGTGGCAACTCCTCAAATCCTAGCCTAAAGCTTCGCGGGACCTTTCGAGTCCATCGTCTTATTCGTCACGAACACAGTGGTCTTTGCTCCGCAGCTGCATATCCTTGGCCAAATAATCAATTTTTGGAGATTTGTCCATAAAAGCATACTCGCTTCACTTGCAGGACATTCTTCGTGTCATCACCATGTAGAGATTTGTAGCTGGAAGCTGTCCCAAGTCCATTTTGACGTAGGTTTCATCGATACGTGAGAAGGCTTTTTGCTCCCTGAAACGTTTGAGCACATCGTACACAGTTGATTTGGTGATTTTCCAACGTTTTTGCGATTTTATTACGGACCACGTTGGATGTGCAGATTTTTCCTCTCCTCCGGCTTCCATCTCGAATAATTTTGACTCCTGCATGAAACACCTGAAGTGAGGTAAACAAACCGCTGTAACCGCTTTTCGCAGCGGTCCACCTTTGCCTAACGCTGCAACATCATAAGTGATTCCGGATTCTAACTGGACAGAACTTTATTTACAAACTGTTAGCAATGGGGAGATGGCATTTCCACTCTCCCCATCCCGAGTGCTTCAATCAGGTGCCCTGATGGTCCCTCCCATTTCCATGCAATATTTTTGTAATAGTGTTATATTTATCTAAGTGAGAAAATATTACAAGCATTCGTATCTATTTTATATGCGATCTTCATCCGGTTGATCCTGAATACAGAGAAATGTTGTAAATTGTTAATGATGGCAGAGTTCTGTGGGTCGATGCTATACAGTTTCAGTTCGTTTTCAGCCCGATAGCAGCAATTCATCAAAATCGTGATTTGAGGTGTCCTGAAAAGTTTGTTAAATCTAAATTTACAGAAATTTTACAGAACTAACATTTATGCATTTTAATTTACTGTACTACACTCAGATTTTAACGGAAATCTGTAAGTTTTACCGAATTCTAAGCAGCTGAACGTTCGGTAATCCGCAAAATCTGGAAATTGGATTACCGAACGTTCAGCTGTTGAGAATTCGTTAAACTTATGATATCAAAACAAAATCTCGGTGCTAACTATGGTAATTATTTGCTGCGCTTCATGTTGATTTTATAACAACAACCCACTTTATTTTTGCTGACCTAATAGTTGTTGTTCTGAGTTAGGAGTTGTACTCCTGAAACAAGGAAATCTAGTTCAAAGGAATTAAAGACAAATGGACATTGGGACATTAATAGGCAAAATGACTAAAGATCATGCTCCATAAAAAAATCAAAAAATGTATGGAGAAAAGTCTCACAGAGGACGGAGGTCTGTGATTTCCAAAAATGAGTCTTATGTTGTTAATAAAATTTCTGTGTTATTTGATGTCTGTTTGATTTCTATATACTGACTGATATAGGATTGATGATATTTCTCTTTGTAGATTGCAGTTGTGCATAATTTCCTACAAAAACTGCACGTAGGCTCATGGTCCTTTGTACTTTTATCACACGCAATTCTCAGTTACCTAAACCGCGTTCGGGCTGGATGCCTGAACTTATTGACCACTCGGGGCTATAGTGGTTGCAAAACCGCCTGCATAGAGTTAGTAGTATAAAAGAGGAAAAAGAAGATTTTAGTGGCATTTGAGGTTACCAGGTGGATAACCTCACACACGACTCCTTCTTTTCTTTGACCAAAATTTCGAATCACTGTACCCCAACCGAATCTAAATCGGAACCTCATAATTCTAATAATTCTGTTTACAATTGTTGTCTGATCCCTCAATTCCTAGCCTACTCCTCACATTGGGATCTGCAGCACATTCCAAATCTGAAAATATTTCAATTATGAAACCTAGGCATAGACGATTTTGTTTCCTATCTAGCGGGTTTATCTTCAATTTGCTCCTCCCTTCCACTCATCTACTGTTTGGCTTGGAATATTCATGTTCCTACTCAAACTGACCGCCTTGCAAGTAGTATATTGCTGTATATCGCTCATCAAACACTTCTACTGATACAAATCACATGGAAAGGTCCATTCTACTGCTTCAAGTGGTGTTTCCCAAGCGGGCCCTCCGCGATCCTTTCTCTAATATACATGCTTATCATCATCAGTTTTAAGTAACACTTTTCTGGACAATGTCCTCATTTTGAAATCAGCTAATAACCCTGATCAAACATTCCAAATTCTTCTTAAATGGTGCAATTACATTCTGAATATTATATCATGAGCAAATCAGGTATTTTTAGGCGATTTATTCCCATCAAACAAATGGAGGCACTAGCGTCATAAAATACTACGAAAATGAAAAGTCTACTTTGGATCGTTTTCACCTAGACCCAAAGCGAAAGTCTGGCAGGTGAGTGACGACCAGTGTCTTGCACCAGTGTTGATGTCATGCCTTTATATAAACTGTTCCCAACGCACAGTTGGGGCAGCGAACCTGCGGTGTGCGGCACGGCACCAGCAGTATATGCGGTGTCTCTCACTAGGTTTGCAGTCTTGAGAGAAAGTTGTTCAGACTGAAAAGCCTCATCTTTATGGCGGTTTGCGTTAGCGTTCATGTTCATAACTACCGCATAGTGCCGCCGATTCTATCTTTCCTCAGACGTATGCCGTCCGAAAGCAGCCGTTTTCTCGACCAAATTAAAGTTTATTAGATCATGTTAGAAATGTTGCCCCAGACGATCAAAGCACTCATTATCACAACAGAAAACATATTGGTCGCTCTCAAAAAATACTGCACGAAGTCATTTTTACTTATTTTTTTGGCGAATAAAGGTCACCAGCCACATAAACTGTAAACGGTGAAATGAATGTGGCTAACACACATCTCCGGTTCATTTCAATACATTTTAACGTCTGTCGATCCATGGTCTGCAAATATATTTACTGTAATGTTGGCAAAACGGAGGTGGTTTCAAATAACAAGTAGCAATTACTCAAGGAAATGTGCAAAGCAAAGTGCCTCAAATTTTTGTGGATAGCAAGGGAAAACTTGTGGCTGCATGTTTTAAAGTATGATGTTCAGTGTGGGAACTGCAGGAAGCTTTTGCAAATATAGTCAATCATATGTTGGGTTTATTTCTTTTTGTACCTGCTTGATCAGCAGTTAACCAGTGATCATCTTAAAACGTAATGGCATTTTATGTCTTACTAATGTATAGAAATCCAGGCATATGTTTGACTTCATATAAAACTAATATTGAATTAAATGATTGACATTTTCCGTCGAATATGGGCGTTCTTATAACAGCATAGCAGCTTAATCTGTCACATCTTATGCAGAACGCTGCATCATATTTACCGATACAACTTACTTCGCAGGCAAACTGTACGATGCCATGTCAACATCTCCTCATTGCTGCTTAATAACCAGTTCTGGCGATGTTTACCTGGATTGCGCCATATGTTGAAAGTAAGTTATATTGATGGTCAGTAACGTTTCATTTAGAAAAAGCTGATATGAAACAAAGAAGTCTGAATTTGAATCAATGTCAAGCCTCCGAAAAATATGTTGAACCAAAAGTACAGCTAATGCTACAGCTTTCAGTAAGAATCATAATCGAAAGACGAAGTTTCAAAGGAAATAATGAATTGAAATAAGATGTCAACTGCGAGTGAGGCTTTTACTGAACAAAGAGCGTCAAGTGTTCGAGGTGGAATTTTCAAAGATTTTGGATATCAGAAACAAAAACTCTCAGAAGCACATGATATTCGACATTCGGTAGCTTTGTAACGCCGAAATCGATAAACGTAACTCTCTATCTTTAGAAACTTCATATCCAAACTATTATTTCTTCAACTTGAGGAATACTTCGTTTAAAAGTTTTAAATCTTTTTCCAGTTGTTTCATCCACGCAGGATTGTACATAAGCTTGAGCGGGTACAGAAAGTCACGCTCGTCGTGATTCATCTTCATTTTTATATCGCTTTCCAAAAACATGATTACGACGCATCAGCTCACGGAAATGGTTCCTTTTTGATTGACATATTCCAGAAACCTGGGAAAGCGCGTCACTCGGATTCATTTTCTCCGACAGACAACCATGGGCATCAAACAAGTTTTGTTTTTCGCGTGATGCCAGCAGAAAATCTCACGCGGTAAGGAAGGTTGAATTCAAAAATTTGAGATATTTCTTCGTCTTTTGCACTTCTTGTAGAGTTAAACCACCTGATGACTTTCCGTGAAATGTCACGTGCCTATCAGGTCGCCGCTCATTTAGGGTTTGGCTGTAAGATTAAGTAGCAATACTACAGTGCGCACTGTCTCCCGCCGAGTTGCGCTATTACTGGCGCTAAAAATCACAATCAAATTGACATGCATTGAAACTTAAATATATTTAAATTATATTTTGCCAAAAATGCCCTGCAGTTCCCTGTTGAACTAACATACTTTAAAAATATCACACGTTACACTACGCTCATCTCAAACATTTGTGCCACACCACCAAATGTCGCATATGAAATATCTCTCTGAGACCGACACATACAAGCGCCTTAGCACAAGAACAGCTCCAAAAGAGACGCAACAAATCAATCAAAACACGTCTCGCCTGAATTGCATGCCAGTCTCAGAGTACACATAATTTTACACGAAATCTTCTTTACGTTTCAGACTTTTACAAACATGAATTACGTCTCGTGTAAAATCACAATTTCATGGATTTTCTGCTATATTTTGAGTAATTGTTATTTGAAAACAATTTCCATTTGCAGCAACATTACTTTAAATATATTTGTATTTCTTATGATATATCATGTTAAATGCAACAATGAATAAATTGCATACTATGATGAAGATTACCCATTTAGAAGAAAGTTGAAGCAACCTTTATTCGCGAAAATAGTAAAAATGACTTCGGTATTTTTTTTTTTTGGCTATATTTTTTTGTGTGTAAGATAGCTCGACGTTCGCAAAATGCTCTCAACATGATCCAATACACTTTGATTTCTGTTAGCTTTTATTCTCCAGCGCGGAAATTACTGTCCGCTCCAGCGCTTTGCAGGCGACATGTGCAATCATTCCGTCGAAAACTCAATTAATTCAATATAAACAATTTCATTGAAAAACCATCCTCCAGACGCCCGTTAAAAAGATAGAATCCGGCGCCACCGCGCAGAAGAAGCGTGAATCCAATCAAACCGTCAAAAGATGGCGCTTTTTCACCTGAACAACTTTCTCCAAGACTGCAAACCTGTAGCAAACATACACGCGGAGCTAGAGGTTTTGGCCACACCACTGAGCGCCACACCACCGTGCGATGTGGCAGGAAAACACCAGCGTGATATCACCAGTTTTCAATGAATTTCAACCAGCACGCAGCGTCGAAGATGAGGCGTTTCTCACCGTCGATAAGGTGAAAACTTGACCCACGAGAGGGAATGTCATATGGGATAATATATAACACAAATTCATATAAAAATCACGATGAACGCTGTTAATTAAGCGAAATTGCTCTAACTTTTAATCCGTTTCAGAATTTAATGAAAATTTGGGTGGATCAGTCTATGGTATTATCGCATCCCGTAAAGCGCCGTAGTCCAGTGATCAAACTCGCGGAAATGAGTCGAAAGAACAGTCGTGCATAAAATCAGGTGCATTCATCACGAGAATGTAAGGATCTTCGCATCGTTCCATCGCTAAAACGTTGGCAATCGCGAATTCCACGGTAGTCGCGAGCGACGGGCTACCCGAGGAAGGTTGATCACCGATGTAGCTTCCAGAAGCACAGTGCATTCCACAACACCAAAATCACAACCGCGTAGTTGGGGCCTTCAACTGAACCGAACGCCCGCCCGATGTGCTTTTGCTGCACTTGTTGAAGCCAACCTGCATGCACAAACCGGCATGGCAATGCCGGAACGTTCAAGGTACAGTGCGCGCCTGACCGCGACGAGAAGCAGAACAAGTCCGCCAAAACTCAAAGGGAAGCGCCAGACCTTCAACATGACGAAAGCGATGCCACACCGCGACGACGAAACATAAGCGCCGACTTCAGCCAGATCCTGGAAACTGGTTTTTACGCCGGCGATAAGTTCAGCGTTCCGCGTCCGGCACCGGAAGATGTCCAACCAGAAGAAATTTGCCTGGCGTCATCTGCACGCGGGAAGAGCACCGTGACCCAGACACGATGAACGGACAGGTGCAGCAAAGAGTGCCTTCCAGACAATATCCTGTTAACGTGGCGCCCGTCGAGAAGTACTGCTGCGATTATGAAGCAGCACTCTTCGGAAACACCGGAAGGTAGTGAAGACAGCCGAGGAACTGAAGAAAGTAGTACGCCATATGCAAAAACGGTTATTCACAGGTTGTGCAGAATCTTATGGCTGGGGTTAATACGTAAGGTGCGGCATTTGCGTATGGACTGTAAATAAAATATTGAGTAAATGAAATGAAGTGTAATAGTTATTTCTCAATCCCTGAAATTTGATGGCAATCGGATAAAACCCGAATTTTGCGAACCACTTGTGTGGCAATTTCATCGTGATGTTCTTTATGCCGACTGCTGTTTGTTGCAATTGTAGTACAACCAGCAACGGCGATTATGAACCATAGAAAACTTAACAGTCACAAGACAGCCATAAAAAAAAAGCACCTAAATGGGCAGAATTTTTACAATGATGACCTGAAGAGACTAGAAAGATAAGGAGAATGGAAAATTAAGATCACTCTCTGCCGTTATCAAAATGACAAATATCAAATTGTAGCTGCTGCCAAATCAGCTTCTTCGCCCATGTTTCAGCTGGCAGTCTTTTGTGATCATATGACTCGAGGAGGCGTGAGGTAGAACTTGTGAGGCCACAGGTCGGTTTGAACGCACTCCTCCTTTCAAAGTTGTCAACTCACCATTTGAAGCTCCGGTTAAATATCTGAGGATAATACATAAAAAATGTTCAGCCAATATGCAATGCCTAAATTGAGGCAGTCAATACCAAGAAACAGTACCTCTATGTATTTCAGTCCCGTGAATATGTGCTTTTTACCGAGTCGGGAGATATTTTGCTTGTATGCTCGGTGTGTATTTTGTTTACGTACTTACCCACACCTACTCTTTCATCATTACGAACTTCCAATTATCAAGAGATCAAAATTAGGTGACCATATGTTATTTTCACCGTTCTGGCTGATCAGCCCAGAGTTCGACTTATTTCCAAAGGTAATGATTAGTTCACATTCACAACATGACTGTATAATGCAAGGCAGTGCTGGGAAACAGTAACTCTCAACGATCATTTAGTTGACTTCTTCTGGTATTGATGCAGATCTCCTTCTGATCGTTTTCCAGATTTTCCAAGAGTTCATCTTGGGAGTTGCTTAACCCCTGAATTTGAAATGAAACTAACGGTCTATTTCAAAATCGTCATGAATCTTTATTTATAACTCCACAAAGTTATTTATAACCCCATTAGCGCTCAAAACGACGTCCTCCGCACCGCATCGAACGGTGCAAAAATGCATTAGTGAACTGTTTTTCTCGGATCAGTTGCCACCAGTTCACATCAGGTGTTTTTCCTATCAGGCAGGTGTCTTCTATCTGACCATCAAAGAAGGCTCCCTCCTGTCGTCTACTCAACTTAAGCGTAGATTTTATTTTCCACGGCACTCATTCTTTCCGAAGCGAGGTGATGCATTGAGACCGGTTTGTTGCTGCACCGTGCTCTTTCCGCCTTTTCCACCAAACCATCCATGGGAGAACTGTTTCCACGCGACGGGATTACCTGAAAGCATGAATCGAAAGCTTCTTCAGCCGTCCCCGCTTTGTCCCTGAGTTTTTTCTTACATTCCAGAAAACGCTATCATCAAACATCACAATCATGGCTGCGCGCGGCATGTGGGGAGTTCATTTTCGTTAATTCTTTCCACCCGGGCAAGCTGGAGATAGAAAAGCAATTTTATAGCAAAATTGCCTCCGTTGCAAATCACCGGGATTATTACATCGCCTGAATGAAGAAAAATATAATCTGAACGCCCTTTTTCCCATCTACGCAGCCTTACATCACCACACTACACCTGGCTGAACGAGGCGGTGGCAGAGTAGCTGACCAGGTTGAGCGGTTGTCGTACCATCTCCTTTCATGAATTTTCCGCAGCTCAGCGTCGGGTTACCGGGTGATGATAACACAGCGATGCATCGAAGGTAAGAGACGGTACGTGTTGGTGCGGCACCTGCGTCATGGAAAACCATCAAAGCAAACGATGCCTGGCTACGGGCAACTCGGTGGAGCAGCAGGTGTCAAGTGCCCAATGCACACGGTGCGGGTTTTTCTCTCCCTTGAAAGTCACCTGGCCGAAAGGAAAGAACGAAGAAGCAGTTTCCCATTCGGTATCGTGTGCCAAGTCCATATTTCAACCTAACCGTCCTGAAGGATCAGTGGTTTATGTTCTTGTTCTCGTCTGACTGGCAAGTGCTCATCTTCCGGCTCTCGGTTGAGCCTGCCGTATGCGGTGATACGGTCAAAATTTCTGGCTGGCGGGAAAACGCGTGTAAATCAGAAAATCGTTTATTTAAAAACCACCAAATTTCTTTTTCAAGCCCACCAGTACAAAACCAGAAAAACACCGTTAGGCTTCCGCTTCTGCAAATCCGAATTGCCGGGCCTTACGCTTGACCCCGCTACGATTTTGTACAGCCACTTGTTCACCTTCGCCGCCGCAGGCCAGTTTGCCTTTGAACCGCCGCTCGTCCCAGCAGCTGGTCTCTTTAGGTTCCGCTGGATGTTATCTGCGCATTTCAATTGGCGGAGTCATGCGTGTTGGGGAGGTTCTTGTCCTTGGGAAACACCCTCGTACGTTGTTGCGTATGTACCACCCATGGTATTTTTAATCAAATGGCAAGATGCCAAATCCGGCCAGGCCATTGTACGGAACAACCGTGTTTCTTCTGCGGCAGCAGACGTTATTCGGAAACACTTCTTTCACGTAAATTTTTGTTGATAGTCCCGGAAGCCATGAAAATGCTGCTTTTCAAGCCACAGGCATGATGGTCACAAACCAGATAAGCCGCGAACTTTGGACAGTTTCGTGTGCTTGAAAACATTCGCTACCTCTTCTCCTTTGCCATAAAACTCCTGTCCCGGAAGCTGCTTGTAGTTTCAAGCCACGCAGGCTCTGTCGTGTCCATGACCACACACGCAGTCAAACTTCGCTGTAACGACGCATACAGCCTCCGGATCGCGCTTTGGCTGTCGCATTTTGTTTAGTCATCGCGATTTGGAGTCACCACCTTCTTGCAAGTCACCGATAGTCCGGTTTGCCTTTTGGTATTCGATGCACGGTTGTGAGATTGCCAATCGCGCTTTATTGGCAACCCCGAGAGATAGGCTCTGCCGCCAGGAACTACCGGAAACCTCTTTGTCGTTCATGGCTTCCGGTTTTGATTTCACCCGATCCAGACTTCTGTCGCCGACAAACGTTCTCAAATACCAGAATTATATTTGTAACGGTTGATTTGGCAACTTTTAGCGATTTGGCCAACTTTGCGTGCGAGTGTGCCTGATTTTCAGCAAAATTTTGATACGCCGCTCTTCTTGCTTGACGGCATTTTACAACTGAAGAGTAAATTCCAATCAAAATATAGAGCGAATATTCTACACAATAACACCTTCAAAACGAGGTACCAGTTTTAAAATGCACCATGAAACAATGTTGATATTGACCGTAACTTTGACCGTATCGCCCCTTAGGTTGAAAGGTGAAGAAACTCGAGCAAGAACTAAGGCGGTGTTTATAAACAGCCACTTCGGAGCGCCAAAGTAAACTAATGCAGTTGCATGTGAGCAAAGGAAGAAGCTAATGCAAGCCTTTCGGGAGGAATTTCAGTTCGATGGACTCCATTCAGTGGAGTCCCGGAAGTTGGTTCTTCCGATTTCTTGGAAAGTCCTATTCCAGGAATAAAACTGCCATAAAACACTGCAACTTTTCTGCTTCTATCCATGTAAATTGTTCGCGTCATCAAGGAGGAATGGGTTTTAAAGTTTTCAATTCGGAAACACGGGGGCAGGTGGCAACATTCAACCATACAAAGTCTACGGAAGTGGATCGATGAATATCAACGCCTCGTCTCAATTCTTCCACTCCCGGTCTAAATGTGGGATAAGCGTGTCTGTCTGTTTGTTATGGTGCTGAGTGTGTAAATTCCCCCGTCAATCGAGAAAGAAAAGTTGGTCCTTCGTCAGCCACTGCTTCCGGCTCTGGACAAGTTGATGCATTCCCAGAACTCGTACGGAAATTCGCTGGAAAAAGTGGCTTTGTGGATAATGATCGACCTAGCAGTGACTATTTGCCGGGCTTTGAGTGTCTCATGGGAAATATTCAGCTGCACGGAAAAAAACCGTGCCCAGATCCGTGAAGTGCAGTCATGAATTCGAGAACAAACAAAAATACACCGTGAACTGAATCACGTTATCATGAACTAAGTAACGTTTAAAGGGAAAATCTCTGAAAACGTGAACTAGTTCACGGTGTATATTTATTTGTTCTGTTTTTGAAAGAAAGTAAGAAAGAAAACAGAAGAAGAAAAGTCAGAGAAGAGAGAAAAAGAGCAAAATTAGAAGAATCATAAGATGTATAAAAAGTTGAAGACAAATTACGGACGAATAGAAAGAGATATAGAGGAGCTCAAGAAAAGAAGGTGAAGAAGAAAAGCTGATATAAGAGTTGTGCACAATAAGATGTTTATTGATGAGATAATTGCATCCTTTTGGTTGAAGAGTCACAAAAACAAAATCACCGTTGACCAAAGGTAAAGAAGAAGAAGATGGTCAAATTCGTCGAAAAGTTCTTGGTTGAAAGAGGCTATCTGTGAGTGTGGAGCATGAGCCAGCCATACATCGCTACGGGTACCATGAATTGGGCAACCTACCGAGACGAGTGCCTCCAGAAGCACCTGATGCCCTTCCTACGGTTGCACGAAGGCGCGACACTATTTTGGCCAGATTTGGCATTTTGAAGTGCCCACCCTTCGTGATTTCAATATACACTTCCTCAAAAACTTCAATTTGTCAAATGAAAAACTTGATATGTTTTTAAAATGATGAACAAATCGAATCCGGTGGGAGCATTGCTACACTTGCAACTAAATGTGTGAAAATCGAATAGACTGATGCGTTTACGGTTGTTTTTTTTCGGAATGAATTTTGTTAAAATATTTTCGTTTGCCAATGTGTGACTTCGATAATGAGTTTTGTTTTTTATTTTTGTTTGTGTTCTAATTTAACCCTCGGATCGGTAGTTTCTACCATGGTTTTTCTCTTTCTGTGTAGAAGCAATTCATAGAGAAAAATATTATATATTCAAACTACGCCGTGTCGTATCAATTTGAACGTAGTTTTCTCTTGCATAACCTCAGCTTAATTTCATGTGCATAATGTAGCAGTGAAAGTAGCTCAAACATCCCCCTTTCTTCACTAAGAAGGGGTTCAAACTTCTCTTAGAACATTCTCCTTACCCGAGAAATACACATTTTGTGTTTTAGTTGCCTGGATGATTCTCATATTTGGTTTAAATTGTTGTTTTATTTATATGAGAGCCTCCCTCCTCTGGAAGGGGGGGGTCTCGAACGACCACCTGAACATTTCTTGCCTCCAAAAACCCCAACATGCCAAATTTGGTTCCATTTGCTTGATTAGTTCTCGAGTTATGCAGAAACTTCGGTTTCACTCATTTGAGAGTTTCATTTCCTTCTAGAAAGAAGAGGGGTCTCGAACCACCACAGGAAAAAAAATTTGCCTTCAAAAACCCTAACATGCCAATACGTGGTTTTATTTGTGCCGATTAGTTCTTGGAGCTATGTTCTTCTGTTTCATTTGTACGAGAACCCCTGTTACAGAAGAAGGAGGGTCTCAATCCACCGAAGAGACATATATTCAATCTAAAAATCACACATGCCAAATTTGGTTCCATTTGCTTGATTAGTTCACGAGTTACGCAAAAACTTCTGTTTCATTTGTATGAGAGCCTCTCCTTCCAGAAGAAGGAGGTGTCTCAAACCACCACAAACACATTTCTGTGCCTCCTAAAAATTCTCAAAGGGTTGAATTTGGTTTCCTTTGCTTGATTAGTTCTTGAGTTATGCAGAAATGTGTGTATCATTCGTATAGGAGCCCTCCTCACCCCCCCCTTCCAGAGAAGGAAGGGGTCTCTAACTATCATAAGAAACGTCTCCGGTCCCAAAAACTCCTCCATACAAGTTTTCAAGTCTATAAAGTTCAGACAGACAGACAGACAGACAGACAGACACACAGACAGACAGACAGACAGACAGACAGACAGACAGACAGACAGGCAGACAGACAGACAGACAGACAGGCAGACAGACAGACAGACAGACAGACAGACAGACAGACAGACAGACAGACAGACAGACAGACAGACAGACAGACAGACAGACAGACAGACAGACAGACAGACAGACAGACAGACAGACAGACAGACAGACAGACAGACAGACAGACAGACAGACAGACAGACAGACAGACAGAGATGATAGATGATAGGGAGACATGGTGAACCGTTAAACGTAGTCCCGAATAAAGAACAAAAACAAAACAAAAGACGAAATTGAGAAACTAGGCACATACAATGTGTTTGATTTTGTGCAGATGGTTGTATCTACAGATACGAAACAAATAGTAGAATTATATGCAAAAGCTAGAGCTCTAAGCCAGATTTGACGTATGTATCGCTCTACGAATCGTGCAACTTTTGCAAATAGACTAACTCTAAGTTTGTTTTATAACTCTTGAATTTATTAAACTATTTCAGTTTGATCTCTCTTCGTTTGAGGTGATTTGCAAGATATTAATTTTATTTGAACTGTCCACATATTAATCAACTCAGTTTAATTTTCTTTAAAGATAGCTGTTTTGATACTTTTTGTTTCTGATTTCATCTATCTTTTGGATTGTATCATTGTTTATTTAGTATTTCGGGTTGCTCATTTTTTAACTGTTGAATCGATTGAAGTAGGTTTCGTTCACCGCACGGCTCTGTGAATGAAGATATGGCATATTTTACCCTGAATCTCCTAATTTTTTTTTTCACAATTTTCTTGGCTCGGTGTGACTCAAGATCATTAAAATAATTCTAGTTTTTTTCTAAAATTTTCGGGAGAATCGATTGAAATTGGTTTCATTTGAAAACCACGGTTGTGTGAACGTTGATATGGCTGATTTTACCCTGATTCCCCTAACATTTTTGTGTTTATCATAAATTTCTTTGGTCGGAGTTACTCAAGATCAACAAATTAAGGCTAGTCCTTTGTAAAATTTTCTGGAAAATCGGTTGAAATTAGTTTCGTTCACCTTACAACTCTGTGAATGAAGATATGGCTGATTTTACCCCGAATCCCCTAATATTCTTGTGTTAGTCAGATATTGCTTTGTTCGGCGTGACTCCAGAACTACAAAATAAGGCTATTCATATGTAAAATTGTCTGAAACATCAATTGAGCTGGCTTCATTAACCGCACGGCGCTGTGAATGAAAATGTGGCTGATTTTACCCTGATTCCCCTAATATTGTTGTGTTTTTCAGAAATTTCTTTGCTCGATGTGATTAAAGAACAACAAAATATGGCTAGTCTCATGTGAAATTTCCTGGAGAATCGATTAGAGTTAGTTTTGTTCACCGCACGGCTCTGTGAATGAAGATATGGTTGATTTTACCCTAAGTCCCCTAATATTTTCATGTTCTTCAATTTTTTTTGCTCGGTGTGACTCAAGATCAACAAAATAATGCTAGTTCTTTGGAAAATTGTCTAGGGAATCGATTGATGTTTGTTTCATTTACCGCATGGCTCTGTGAACTTAGATATGGCTGGATTTACCCTGATTCCCCTAATAGGTTTGGGTTTATCATAAATTTCTTTGATCGGAGTTACTCAAGATCAACAAATTAAGGCTAATCCTTTGTACAATTTGCTGCAAAATCGATTGGAATTGATTTCGTTCACCGCACAGCTTTGTGAACGAAGATATGGTCGATTTTACCCCAATTCCCCTAGTATTTTTGTGTTATTCAGAGCTTGCTTTGTTTGGTGTGATTCAAGAACAACAGCATAAGGCTAGTCCTATGTCAAATTGCCTGAAAAATTGATTGAAATTGGTTTCATTTACCGCACGACTCTGTGAACGTAGATATGGCTAGTTTTACCCTGATTCTCCTAATAGTTTTGTGTTTATCATAAATTTCTGTGGTCGGTGTGACTCAAGATCAACAAAATAATGCTAGTTTTTATGTAAAATTTTATGAAGAATCGATTGAAATTGGTTTCATTTGAAAACCACGGATCTGTGAACGTAGATATGGCTGATTTTACCCTGATTCCCCTAATAGTTTTGTGTTTATCATAAATTTCTTTGGTCGGAGTTACTCAAGATCAACAAATTAAAGCTAGTCCTTTGTAAAATTTTCTGAAAAATCTATTGGAATTGGTTTCGTTCCGCACACACTTCTGTGAAAGAAGAAATGATCGATTTTAACCCGATTCCCCTTATATTTTAGGGTTATTCAGAGATGGCTTTGTTCGGTGTGACTCAAGAACAACAAAATAAGGCTAGTCCTAAGCAAAATTACCTGAAAAATGGATTGGAGTTGGTTTCATTAATCGAACGGCTCTGTGAATGAAGATATGGCTGATTTTACCCTGATTCCCCTATTATTGTTGTGTTTTTCAGAAATTTCTTTGCTCGATTTGATTCAAGATCATTAGAATAATACTAGTTCTTTGTAAAATTTTCTAGGGAATCGATTGAAATTGGTTTCATTTTTCGCACGACTCTGTGAACATAGATATGGCTGATTTTACCCTGATTCTCCTGATAGTTTTGTGCTTATCATAAATTTTTTTGGTGGGAGTTACTCAAGATCAACAAATTAAGGCTAGTCCTTTGTAAAATTTACTGCAGAATCGATTGGAATTGATTTCGTTCACCAAACAGCTCTGTGGACAGAAGATATGGTCGATTTTACCCCGATTCCCCTAACATTTTTGTGTTATTCAGAGATTACTTTGTTCAGTGTGACTCAATAACAACAAAATAAGGCTAGTCCTAAGTAAAATTGCTTAAAAAATCGATTGGAGTCGGTTTGATTAACCACACGGCGCTGTGAATGAAGATGTGTTTGATTTTACTCTGATTCCCCTAATATTGTTGTGTTTTTCAGAAATTGTTTTGCTCGATGTGATTAAAGAACAACAAAATCTGGATAGCCCCAAGTGAAATTTCCTGGAGAATCGATTACAGTTAGTTTTGTTCACCGCACGGCTATGTGAATGAAGATATAGCTGATTTTAGCCTGATTCCCCTGATATTTTCATGTTTTTCACAATTTTCTTTGCTCGGTGTGACTCAAGATCAACAAAATAATGCTAGTTCTTTGTAAAATTGTCTGGGGAATCGATTGATGTTGGTTTTATTTACCGCACGGCTCTGTGAACTTAGATATGGCTGGATTTACCCTGATTCCCCTAATAGGTTTGTGTTTATCACAAATTTCTTTGATCGGAGTTACTCAAGATAAACAAATTAAGGCTAGTCCTTTGTAATATTTGCTGAGAAATCGATTGGAGTTGGTTTCACTAAGCGCACGGCTCTGTGAATGAAAATATGGCTGATTTTATCCTGATTCCCCTTATATTGTTGTTTTTTTTCAGAAATGTTTTTGCTCGATGTGATTAAAGAACAACAATATCAATAAATTAAGGCTAATCCCATGCGAAATTTTTAACTTACAAGGGGCTATTCATATACCGTAGACTTTTCTGGAGGGAAGGGAGGAGGGGGTCTGAGAAAAGTCCACGCTCCATACAAAATTTCAAAAAAAGAAATATGTAGAAAAGTCTACGAGAGTCTACGAGTAGATTTTCAAAAATGAGCCTACGTGGATGATGAATATCCCTCAACCACCGTGTGATTTTATTTGAAATTCCTTGGACTTTAATTTGAACTTCACAGAAATTATATTTAAAAACAAATTTCAATTTTATTTCAGTGTTATTTGGATTTTATTTGGGTTTAGTTTGAATTTAATTAAAAAATATTTCCTTTATTATCGAGATTTTCGGCCCTGAGCTGCTTCATCTCCCGCTTTTAGTGTTAATTAGTCCGTGCTTTAACCTACCCCGCAGTGGGATGTTAGGCAAAAATGTCGTTGGTTCAAGTACCACTGTACACATGCCCTTTTCGCTCAATTTTCCTAAAACATCTGCTATGTTTCCGAGCCTGCCGCACACTAGCGGAACTATCAAAAAACTTTCTCTTCATATCTTTCAATTCTAGCCAAAAACATTGTTGTTCACTCTTGGTGCCTCATGGTGATGAGCGAACATCTCCTTCAACATTTTAATTTAGATTTTCATTAAGTTTTTCATTTAGTTTTTTTATTTACTTTGTCATTTAGTTTTTCATTCAGTTTTTCATTTGATTTTTATTTAGTTTTCCATTTAGTTTTTCATTTAGTTTTTTATTTAGCCTTTCATTAAGTTTTTCATTTAGATTTTCATTTAGTTTTTCGTTAAGTTTGTCATTTAGATTTTCATTTAGTTTTTCATTCACTTAAAGGAAAGTTTTTCATTTAGATTTAGATTTTTCTTTTAGTTTTTCGTTTAGTTTTTCATTCCATTTCCATTCCATTCCATTTGCTGAGGAATCGATTGGAATTGGATTCGTCCACCGCACAGCTCTGTGAACGAAGATATGGTCGATTTTACCCTGATTCCCCTGATAGTTTTGTGTTCATCATAAATGTCTTTGGTCGGTGTGACTCAAGAACAACAAAATAAGGCTAGTCCTATGTAAAATTTTCAGGAAAATCGATTGAAGTAGGTTTCGTTCAGCGTTCGGCTCTTTAAATGAAGATGTGGCTAATTTTACCCTGATTCCCCTAATATTTTCATATTTTTCACAATTTTCTTTGCTCGGTGTGACTCCAGATCAACAAAATAATGCTAGTTTTTTGTAAAACTTTCTGGGGAATCGATTGAAATTCGTTCCATTTACCGCACGGCGCCCTGAACGAAGATATGGTCAATTTTACCCCGATTCCCCTAATAGTTTTGTCTTTATCATAATTTTATTTTGTCAGAGTTAATCAAGATCAACAAATTGAGGGTAGTTCTTTGTAAAATTTGCTGGAGAATCGATTGGAATTGGTTTCGTTCACCGCACAGCTCTGTGAACGAAGAAATGGTCGATTTTAACCCCCGATTCCCCTAATATTTTTGTGTTATTCAGAGATTACTTTGTTTGGTGTGACTCGAGAACAACAAAATAAGGCTGGTTCTATGTGCCTGAAACATCGATTGGAGCTGGTTTCATTAACTGCAGGGCGCTGTGAATGAAGATATGGCTGATTTTACCCTGATTCCCCTAATACTTTTGTTTTTATCATAAATTTCTTTGGTCGGAGTTAATCAAGATCAACAAATTGAGGGTAGTTTTTGTATAATTTGCTCGAGAATCGATTGGAATTAGTTTCGGTCACCACCCAGCTCTGTAAACGAAGATATGGTCGATGTTACCCCGATTCCCCGTATATTTTTGTGTTATTCAGAGATTGATTTGTTCGGTGTGCCTCAAGAACAACAAAATAAGGCTAGTCATATGTAAAATTGTCTGAAACATCAATTGGAGCTGGCTTCATTAACCGCACGGCGCTGTGAATGAAAATGTGGCTGATTTTACCCTGATTCCCCTAATATTGTTGTTTTTAAGGAATTTCTTTGCTCGATGTGATTAAAGAGCAACAAAATATGGCTAGCCCCATGTGAAATTTCCTGGAGAATCGATTAGAGGTTGGTTTTGATCACCGCACGGCTCTGTGAATGAAGATATGGATTGTTTTACCCTGATTCCTTTAATATTTTCATATTTTTCACAATTTTCTTTGTTCAGTTTGACTCAAGATCAACAAAATAATGCTAGTTCTTTGTAAAATTTGTAAAATTCTGGGGAATCAATTGAAGTTGGTTTAATTTACCACACGGCTCTGTGAACGTAGATATGGCTGATTTTACCCTGATTCTCCTAATAGTTTTGTGTTTATCATAAATTTCTTTAATCGGAGTTACTCAAGATCAACAAATTATGGCTAGTTCTTTGTAGAATTTGCTGTGGAATCTATTGGAATTGGTTTCGTTCATCGCACAGCTCTGTGAATGGAGATATGGCTGAATTTACCCTGATTCCCCTAATAGTTTTGTGTTCATCATAAATTTCTTAGGTCGGAGTTACTCAAGATCAACAAAATTAAGGGTAGTGCTTTGTAAAATTTTCTGGAAAATCGAACTAATTCCAGTTTCGTTCATGGCACAGCTCTGTGAACGAAGATATGAGTCGATTTTACCTCGATTCCCTTAATATTTTTGTATTATTCAGAGATTGCTTTGTTCGGCATGACTCAAGAACAACAAAATAAAGCTAGTCCAATGTAAAATTACCTGGAAAATCGATTGGAGTTGGTTTCATTTACCGCACGGCTCTGTGAGCGTAGATATGGCTGATTTAACCCTGATTGTTGGTATCAGGACATCAAAAATTATAAGACTTTTCGGAAGTATAACCCGTATCACGTGATTTACAACTTCTCTACTTGAGAAGAAACCACGTCCTTTCCAATTTACCCCATAAAGAATCAAAGAACGGTGATTCTCCTGCTAATTTCGGCTACTCCCACAACTGTTCAGCTGGTTGCAGACACTCAGGCACCTACAGCAATGCAACCTTGTCATCCCCTCTCCTAAAATGGCCACATCGACAGCGCCATCTGATGCTTGCTGACGACATGATTAATATTCCACCCGTGTAGTGGCTTCTGGCTATTAACGTAAACATGTGTACCTGACTAGGGTAAATGGACACTGTATTCGTGACGATCCACCACTGACTGATGCTGTCATTAGGCGGAAGGAAAGTAAAAGTTTAACCCTGTGCCGGTGGAAGCGAATATGTCGATAGATGATAGCCACCGAGCGCTTCGAATGGTGATGTATGACAACGATTTTTAACAGTCTGGCACCGGAGTTGCGTTCTGGAATACCTAATGACAAGCCGCTATATCGGTATCGATTGCGGTCCATTGGGGAGGTTAGGTAACGGATGATCAGACACCGTCGGTCGCAGCTTAATCTCTGACGACGACGGTGTCATGGCAGAAGCATACCTGATTGATTGGCATGCTTTGTTGCTCGGTGGGCGGAGGAATTCGGCCTGCTTGGATTGTACTTGGAAGGTGATGCAATCGGATGGAAGACTAGAGTGGAATTCCAAAAATATTGGATTTACTTTCTTCAATCGACCGGACTGACGGAACTACACTGGAATTGCATTTTTAATTCAATTGCCCATTCCATGACACTTCTACCGCTCGAGCGGAAATTCTTCAACCATCCGTGAGAGTGGACGAACATAAAGCGATTTACATTCCGGACAAAAAAATCATCCGAAAATGAGCGATTTTCCTCACGCAGCACAGCCCGAGGCCAGACACTCAAAAGCGCGGCACGATCTTTTCATCCATTAATTATTCGACGGTTTGTTTGGGTGTACTAAACGGATTTACTCGGAGCCGCCGATTGAGTGGTGCTTTGAAGAAGGGGGGTCGGGCTGGTGGGAGTCTAAGGTCATTCGTCCACGCGCTTGGCCACCGTCGCCGCCGCCGCCGATCGAGAATCTGAGAAATTGTAATAATATTTTTTGTTTATTTTGCTCCTCAGCCGCTCGGAGCGACTCATCATTCGTCGACTGGGTTGCTGCGATGAAGGTTGGCCGGAATATTTTTAGAGCATCCAAAACCATTCCAGGGAACGTGTGTTTGTTTTGGTTTTTTTTTTCAAACTTAAAGCCGGGTGGAGGGTGGAGGTGAATCGACAATTAACACACATTTTTCTCGAAGTGGCGACATCAATCAGCGAAGATAAGAGAGATGCGACCGTGGCTTGCTCACATGACCGAAAGATAAAAAGTCGACGACCAATTTCCGAATTAGCTAATGAGAAAAATCTGTCAAGTCATCGACCGTCTCGGCGGTTGGCGCGATTCGGTTTTAATTAATCTTACTTCGATTTGAGAACATCTAAATTGACACCTTCAAAATTTGGCGGATTCATTAGAATTCCATCCCAATTAGTGAATTTTCTCGAAATCGGCGTGATTGATTTGACTTAATTAATCTCGGAGATGATATTCGTCTTATTCGACGGGCCAATTGCAACCCGTGGGCAGCCGAAATTTCTATCAGGATCAAATTATAATGAGTGCAATTTTAGCGTCACTGAAAGTGAATAGCAAATGAGATTGGCAATCCATTTATTCCTGTCAATCAATGTTAATTACGATTAGCATATATGGGAATTTTCTGAGAGGAATGCTGGTCTAGGATTTCACTTGCAGGAATTTATAAAGAAATTAAGTTCGCGAAAAGAGTTGTGAGACCCTCGTCAATGAGCATCAATAAGTAACATAACAAGTTATAGACACAGCTACCATAAATTTGCTGCTATTCCAAATATTGAAATTCAGCCCAAATTCAATTCAAATTCAATTCAAAATCATTTCCATTTCAATTCCATTTTAATACCATTTAATTTCTGTTTCATTTCTTTCATTTGCATTTCATTTCTTTTTCATTTCCATTAAATTTCCATCAAATTTTTATTAAATTTCCATCAAATTTTCATTAAATTTCCATTCAATTTCAATTTCATTTCCATTTAATTTCAATTTATTTTCCATTTCATTTCCAATTTCATTTCCATTTCATTTCCAATCCATTTCCATTTTATTTCCATTTAATTTCTGTTTAGTTTTTATTTGATTTTCATTTCGTTTTTGTTTGATTTCCACTTCAATTCCATTTAATTTCCATTTCATTTCCAATTAATAATCTTCATTTAATTTCCTTTCAATTTCCTCTTAATTTCCATTTAATTTTCATTTCATTTCCATTTCACTTCGATTTCATTTCTATTTCCATTCCAATTCATTTCCATTTCATTTCCATTTCATTTCCATTTCATTTCCATTTTCATTTCCATTTCATTTCCATTTCATTTCCATTTCATTTCCATTTCATATCCACTTTAATTCTACTACATTTCTATTTTATTTCCGTTTCATGTCCATTTCATATCCATTTCACATCTATTTTTTTCCATTTCATTTCCATTTCATTTCCATTTCATTTCCATTTCATTTCCATTTCCATTTAATTTCCATTCAATTTCCGTTTCATTTCCATTTAATTTCCCTTCTATTTCCATTCATTTTTCATTTGGTTTCATTTTTATTTCCATTGAAATTTCATGTAATTTCCATTCAATTTCCGTTGAATTTCCATTTAAATTCCATTTTATTTCCATTTAATTTCCGTTTAATTTTCATTTAATTACCCTTCTATTTCCATTCATTTTCCATTTAGTTTCATTTTTATTTCCATTGAAATTCCATGTAATTTCCATGTAATTTCCGTTTATTTTCTATTTATTTCCATTTCATTTCCATTTCCATTGGATTTCCATTTAATTTCCGTTTCATTTCCATTTAATTTCCCTTCTATTTTCCTTCTATTTCCATTCCATTTCCATTCCATTCCAATCACTGAATTTTAATTTGATTTTTGGCGAATCATTTTTATTTCGTTTTCGTTACATTAGAATTTTATTTTAATGTACAGTTGAATTTCATTTGTTTCTCATTTATATTCGATTGGATTTTGTTATTCTCTTAAACATGAAATTCGGTTAAATTCATTTGCATTAAGCCTTTTTTTAAATTCTGTTTAGTTTAATTCATCTATTTGAAACTCATTTTAATTTCATTTCAATTTTGTTGTAATTTATATTTGAATTGAATTCGAACACTTTGTTACTTTTGGATGTCATATGATCTTCATTCAAAGAAAATTTTCACTCCATGGATTTTTTTAAATTCAACATAAGTTCAATCGATGAGAGATTGCATTTCAGCTGAATTTATTTGGATTTCATTAAAATATTGATTAAATTTCTTTGAAATCTAATTTTAAATGGAATTGAGAGGAATGTTCATTTGAGTTTCAGTTGAGTTTTAAATTCGAATTTTATTCATGTCTCAATTGAACGCAATTTGAAATTTGAATATAATTGAAATCTTATTCTAATTATAGTTAAATTTAGTTTGAGATTAGTTACGATTTTTGTTAACTTACATTCAAATTTTATTTGATGTTCCATGTAAAGTTCATTCAAATTTGCTTTTTATTTTAATTTATTTGCAATTCATTGAATTTTCTATCAACTTATTGTTTTCCATCTGAATGTTATTCGAATTTCATTCACCTATGTATATACAAATGAATTTCTGTCCGTCTGTTCTTATAGACTCGGAAAGTACTGAACCGATCGGCGTGAAAATTTGTATACATAGGTTTGAGGGGCCTGGTAAGGTTCCTATGATAGTTTGAAAACCATCCTTCCTCTAGAAGGGGGAGCTCCCATACAAATGAAACACAAATTTCTGCATAACTCGAGAACCTAATAAGCAAAAGGAACCAAATTTGGCATGTGAAGATTTTTGAAGGCAAAACATGTTCGTACGGTAGTTTGAGCTCCTCCCACTTCTGAAAAGGGGGGCTATCATACAAATGAAGCACCATTTTCTGCAAAACTCGAGAACTAATCAAGCGAATGGAACCAAATTTGGCATGTAGAGGTTTTTGAAGGCAAGAATTGTTTGTATGGACGTTTAAGATCTTCATCTCTTCCTTAGAAGGGAGGAGGGGGTTCTCATATAAATGAAACTTAAATTTCTGCATAACTCGAGAAATAATCAAGCAAATGATACCAAATTTGGCATGTAGAGGGTTTTGAAAGCAGTAAATGGTTGTAGGGTAGTTTGAGACCCCTCCCTTCTCTAGAAGGGGGAACTCCCATACAAATGCAAAATAAATTCCGCATAACCCGAGAGCCAATCAAGCAAATAGAAACAAATTTAGCATGTAGAAACTTTTGAAGGAAAGAAATGTTTCTATGGTGGTTTGAGACCACTCCTCTTTGTAGAAAAGGGGGCTTCAAACAAATTAAAAATAAATTTCAACATAACTCGAGAACTACAGCAAATAGAACCAAATTGGGCATGTAGAGGTTTTTGAATGCAAGAAATGTTTGTATGGTCGTTTGAGACCCATCCCCCTTCTGGAAAGGGAGGCTTCCATACAAATGAAACACAAATTTCTGAATAACTCGAGAACTAACTAAGCAAATGGAACCAAATTTGGCATGTGAATGTTTTTGAAGGCAAAAATGTTTGTATAGTGGTCCGAGATCCCTTCCTCTTCTGAAAGGGGGAAAGGGAGTCTCATACGAATTAAACACAACTTTCTGTATAACTCGAGAATTTATCAAGCGAACGGAACCAAATTTGGCTTGTGGGGGTTTTCGAGGCAGAATTTCTATACACATTAATATGAATTTCTGTCGGTCTATCTGTCCGACCCTTATAGACTCGGAAACTACAGGTCCGATCAACGTGAAAAAATGTGTATTTCTCCGGTAAAAAGCATGTTCTGATAGAAACTTGAACTTCTTCTTTTTAGTATGATGTATGATATGTACTACCACCCATTGTAGCACGGAAACTAAGTCCGACAGCAATGGGCTCTCCTCGCTGTTCGACTTGATCAAGAAGGAAACTAGGAGAATTTAAAATTAACACTTCATTTGATCACTTTTTAAAAAATAAAACATTGAAACACTTTTTCAAATTTTCGCTAGTAAATGCGAGCAAATTCCTTTTAATTCTACTATGAGCATATCTTTTGACAGATAGGCCTATTTCGTCTGCTACTTACAAACTTCTTCAGTGTCGAGTGCATAGAAAGTCGAGCACTCGACACTGAAGAAGTCTGTAAGTAGCAGACGAAATAGGCCTATCTGTCAAAAGCTAAGCTCGTAGTAGAGTTCAAAGGAATTTGCTCGCGTTTATGTTGCAGACTTTTACAGACATTTGAAATATTTTTTAAATTTCAAATAAAAGTATTCTCTGAAGTTCGGATTTAAAACGTACGAGGATCTGACCAGTATACCCAGGTAACCAATAAGCAGTTCCAAAGCATGTTAACGGCAGCGTATAAAGCATTTAAGTCGCCTCAAATGCACCATAAATTTGGCCCAATATACGGCTGCTTTACTGCAATGCTATGATAATGCTTCATTAATGCTATTTTGCATTCGAAATGCTTATTACAGGCTACACGCATTTAAATAGCATTTGAAATGCAGCTTTACAACAAACAGCATTCATGATGCGGATATACTGCTACTATAATGCTTGTAGCATCTGAAATGCTGATTTAGGGTTGATTTACTGCATATGCTAATGCTTATTGTTACCTGGGTAGTATAGACGGTAAGAAGCTTTGTTGTAATATTTTAAAATATCGTAGGTATCATTTCAAGTAGAAATCCTTCAAGAAACTAAAGCGGTGGGCCACTTGGAGACAAGTATCGTATAGGCCCTTTCCGAGGATAACATGGAGTCCCTACTTATGTAGTGTTCAATCCCACACACGTTCAAACCCATGCGAAAAATTACTGTCATCAAAGCGTTGGTAATATTGGTCCTTTGCTATTAAGTCACAACGAAAATCAAGGTTCACAACAATACAAATCATATTTGTGAAATTTAGAGACTTCCTCGAAAAAAAACTTCTCCTATGATCAGGTACACACTACCAAAATGTCATGTAAATTTTGGTGCCCTGAGACCGACACATGCAAGCGTCCTTTAGCACATAAAAATGAGTTAAAAGAGATTTTTACGTTCCCCGACTTTTTACAAACATGAATTACGTCTCGTGTAAAATTCATAATTTCTAAGTGTGTAGAAACTTCTCAGAAGTATTAGGAGCAAGCAGTTCATGCAAGAAGAACCTTCAAAAATTAATTACCGAAGTTCAAGAGCATACTTACCAGAATTTCAGGACAGAACTTCTCCAAGAATCAGGAGAGGAGTTATCAGAGCTTCAGGAAGAGGTGCAGGGAAGAAGACTTCTCTGAGTTTGGAATTTTTCAGAGGTTTTAGAGTTCTTCCCAGAAATTCAAGGTTGAACTTCCCAGAAGTTCAGAAAAAAAACATACTCAAATTTCAGACGGGCGCCTATAATTTATCAAAAAATCAGGAAAAAAATCCTCAGGACGATGCGTCATAGAAGTTGAGGAAAAAACTTCTCTCAAGTTCAGGAAATAACTTCCCATAAGTTCCGGAAAAAAACTTCTCGAAAGGTTAGTTGGAACTTCCTAGAAGTGTTTAGGCAGCTTTTCCAAAGCTCTGCATTTCAGAATAAGGATTTCCCAAAATTCTTAAGAGAGAAAAAAATGAAACTTCCCAGGAGCATTAGGGGTACTTCCTTCTAATTTGAACTCGAATTTCCCAATAGGTCCGGAACAATATTACCCAAAGTTCTGGAGAAAACTTCCCAAAAGTTCTGAAGAGGACTTCTTAGAAGTCCGGGAAGAAACTTCAAGAACAAATTTCAGGGAATTTTCCTAAAAAATTTGGAATAAAATTTTCCTCGCAGTTCCGGATGGGACCAATCAGAAGTGTGCAAAAGAATAAGCTCAGGGAAAAACTTCACCTGAATTTCAGGAAGAAACCTACCAGAGAGGGCACTACCTGTAGGGTCAAGAAGGAATGTTTCAAAAAATCAATAGAGAACTCCTCAGAAGTTCAAGAGGACTTCTCAGAAGTTGAGTTGGAACTACCCAGACCCAAAGTTTAGTTGGAACTACCCAGAAGTGCTGGAGAGCTTCCCTGAAGTTCCAAATCGAACATTTCATCCCAGAAGTTATGGTAGATTTTTTTATTAAATTTAGGAAGAAACTTTCCAGAAGTATAGGGGATCTTTCTAGCAGTTCAAGCAGAAATTGCTCAGATATTCAGGAACACGCTTCCCCGAAGTTCAGGTGAATACTCCTGAAGTTCAGAAAGAGACTAATTTGGCAGTTCAGAAAAGAACTTCTCAGAGGTTCAGGAAGAAACTTCTAACAACTAAACAAGATTTTCCAAGAAATTCTGAAGAGTACTTTCTCAAAGTTTTGCAGAAACTTTCCTCGTAGTCCAGGATAGGAAATTACCAAATGTTTCTGGAAGGTAAGGTTGGGTTCTTAAATGTGAATTTCGAAGAAAATAGTTCAAGAAGTTCATGAGGAATTTTGCCTGAAGTTCAGAACCAAACTTCCCATAATAAAGCAAAGAGCCTTGCAGAAGATCAGAAGAGAGTTTCCCTGAAATTTAAGAGATAATCACATACTAACCGAAGTTTATACAAAAATCATTCATATGACCAAAACGATATTGATGACCATGAGTGATGTTTACACCATATTAAAATATGGTACACACCATCATTCAACAATATTGTTGAATCAAAAAAAAAAAAGTGTGTTGCATTTATCAAATGAAAATCGTGATTTTAAAATACAAAACTGGAAAGAGCGTTGCAGGAGAAAAAAAAAACTATAGAAAATTGTGTCATCTATGCGAATGCTTCAAGCTTCAGTGTCACTTTAAAAATATGAAACTATGGTGTAAGGTTGCATACAATTCAAGAAATAGACATGTTTACATAATCACACAAATAGCGATAATGACATAACTCGCTTTCTTATTACGTCTTTTCGTTGAAAAAAGTCATTCCCAGACATTTCAAATTTTTGTCACAGACATTTGAAGAAAATATCTGGCATCCCTGCTCCCTAGTATGCTGCAGTCGCTGGATGCGTTCACTGGATAGGAACGTCCTTGCGATGTATTCCAAGGACGTGGACCTCCGGGAAAAATTCACGCAGCTGATACATGTTGGATGGTAGTCCCTGGCGGCTAACGTTGAAGTTGCGCTAGTTCTGAGTGATTCCGTAAATGCCTATAGTTGCTGATTGGTCGTGCAAAATGAGAGATATGTCCTCACAGTGTCCATTTGAATCCCGTCACCGGCTGCAGATTGTTCCACCAGTCTGACTGTGGGTGGATGCATTGTTCCATTGATTGTTTCTCCTTCTTGGAGGTTTATGAATTTCAGTTCATCTGCTTTTGGGGGGCAGGAAAATTGAGCGCTTGTGGGAAAATTCCTAACGGTTTAGCATTTCTTTTCCTTCGTTTATTCCATTGCGTCTACATCTAAGATTGCCTTCGGAAATGGTGACAGTCTTCAGAACTATGATTTATTAGTATTTCTATCTCGTCACCGTTAATGGGCTGCCATAATTCATGAATTCTGCCTTCCACTATTAATAGAAAATCGCTTGCCTTCTCTACATTCGTAGAAAACAAAAGGGCTGAGTAAAGAACTTGATGTTATCGGTACCAATTAGAGCACGAAGGACAGAAGCTAACAAAGAGACCCTCTCTCACACCGACCGATCCAATATTTTCACTCTAAGCCGCTCTAATTATGACACACGTTCGAGATTTACTGTCGTCACCTTGGGTTCATTTTTCGCACTCAGCTGCAATAAAAAAAACAAAATCGCCTCACGCTTACCGACGGATGGGCCACTCATTAGATTGTCTTGAATTGGCATAAATGGTACCAGGATTTCCCTCGCACAGCAAGCAAAGAATAAACGATTTTTCTTTTCACACCTTTTTTTTCCCAATCCGGTCCAAGTTGAATCGAATCAACGGCCAACTACGATTAGTAATCCGACGTGTGATGATGATGATGATGATGATGATGACGACGCTGGTGCTCTTGAAATTAACCCAAGCCTACTGTTGGACTTGACCATCGCTTCGCATCGCATCGCATCGGGTTGGCGATGTTCGGAGCGAATTGGAGCGATGATTGAATATTTCCATCTTTCACACTCTCACTTCATCTTCTCGTTTTTGGCATCAGCCGGCCGACCGACGACTGAAGCCGAAGCGAGCCATTTTTAACCAGGCGAGTAACTCGACGGTGCAAAATTGACGGTTCCATCTTCCAGCGTTAATGAACTATTGAGGCGCAGCTTTCCACCTTCGCCAAAATAATCGGACATTCTCGGAAAGGAAAAAATTTCCTTCGCCTTTCGCGAGCGATTTTAAAAGTGTGCCATTTAACGATTTTACGCACCAGAACCGGCCGGTGATTGCCCGTCGAAATCGAAACGGAAAGTGAAAGTATGGGCAGTTTGAATGGCCTATCGATAATTACTGGTGGGGGATTCTTTTCTTTGTTTATTGCTGGACAAGAAAAGACGAAATTGCTTCCTCCCTAATTGCGCTATTCATTTTCAAGCCCGGTTGTGATGGTTAGATGAATTTAACAATTCATGAAATCGTTCGGAAGCTGTCATCGACCACGGTTACCATGACAACGGCGCTCTTAGTATGACGTTGTTCCTTTTTTTTGGTTCGGAAGCAGAGAAATGGTATTGGCTTGGCTGAAAAACGGCTCATGTCATATTAATTTTTATTGTCTTTTTACGGTGAATTTTCGCTTTATTTTAAGGTACATGTGACTGCTCTATGGTGGCAGATTTGGGTGGTTGATGCATATATGTGTCTGGGACAGGCATAGTAAATGAGTCAGTTGTCAGTTGTCGTTTGGTCTACTGAGTAGTGTGTCAAGTAACTTACGGTTGTAATTTGGGTACTAACGAGTCATCTACTGTACCTGGAAAGAGAAGAATAGAAATCCAGAATTAGAAGGCTGTTAAGGAAAACTCCGATAAAATCAAAACTACAATCTGAAGAGCCAAAAGTTCGCTAAGAAGGTGCTTTTTTTTCAAGCAATTCGCAAATGTTGCTTGCGATTTTCCATTTCCTACACACAACCAACAATAAATACTAAATTAACTAGTGCTTGCGGAAGAGGTTGCTTCCACGATATCGGAAGAATGAGATTCCTCCCTTATGGTGGGATCTGGCCTCTGCCCATGATGCCAGATCAATTCTTCAGGGGTTTTCTGATGACAACGTTGATTTCGTTGAAAAAGATGCTAACCCAGAAAATTGTCCCCAACTGCAACCGATCGAAGGCTACTGGGCACTCGTCAAGCGGAACTCAAAAGGCAGGTGCAGTGGCCCACGACATGTCAGACTTCAAGCAAAACTGGTTAGCAGCGTCCAGGAAGCGCACAAAAAACACTGTGCAGAACTTGATGGACGGGATAAAGGCTAGAAGTGCGGTCATAGTACCGAAATCACCAGTCTGATTATTTTGGTAGTTTAATTGATATTTTTAACATGTTCAGCAGAAATTAAATAAATTGCTTTGAACATTGGCGAGGTTTTCTTTTAGTTTTATTTCAATTTTTGAATGTTATAACTACTTTGCGATACACCCCTTACTTGTTGATAATAGTTATTCTTCTGCTGATGGAATAACTACACGGTACGATCCCATTCCACTATGGTCCAGATCACAAACCAACAAGGAAACATGTCCCAGCGCCTAAACTTGAAACTTTACAGCAAAGGATACTCTACAACATGGTTCGTATTACTAAGGCCCATTTTTGATGTTGATTAAAATTAGGTGGTGTCAATTTCACGGAAATACAAAAATAACTTTTATTTGCAGAAATAGACGTTTACAGTCTTAGGCAAAATTATAGCGCGAGAAAATTTCATGAAATTTCATTATAATTTTTGTAGCTTGAAAATTGACCGATTTAGAGCAATTTTCCTCATCAGAATGTAAACGTCTATTTCTGCAAATAAAAAAGTTAGTTTTTGTATTTCCGTGAAAATGGGGACCACTCTAATTTTAATCAACATCATATAATGGGCCTTAGTAATACGAACCATGTTGTACAACATCATTTTGCTGTAAAGTTTTAAGTTTAGGCGCTGGGAGCATGTTTGCTCGTAAATTCGTAATCTGGACCATAGTGCACTGTTATATCCACCATAGCTCGAATTTATTTAACATTTAACTTTTATTTGACTTGAACTGCATCCAAATCTCATGTTAATTCCAATTAAATTTTTGTTGAATTTTAAAAGTTTTTTTTAGGTTTACTTGAATTTTTATGTGAATTAAATTTGAACTTAAAAATAGGTTTCCATTGTATTCCATTTGAATTGGTTGAATCTGATTTTTTTAAACTGTTCCCGAAAATTCCGTAAAACAAAACTTTAAAAATACAAGAACATTTCCATGTTTGGAGGCCTACGAACCTCTCTGGGGTTTTGACTCACTTCTTGGATATTTGAAAAAAAAATTCAAAACCTCTCCTCCAATTTTTCGTTACTATCAAAAAATTTCTCCAGTACAATGAGAAATTTCTCAAAGTTCTGCAATGTTCTCAGAAAGGATTCTCAGCAGTAAATTTTGAAAAGCTTTTTGAAAGTTTGATAAACTTTTGGAAAAATGCTCAAAGCAGAAGTTTAAAAATCATTCATCCCAATGCTAACAATTTTGGTTTATAAGGGTTTTGAAGAGCATGAATTAGACTTCCAAGAATGCTATAAAACCATGATAAACCAACAATGTTCCTTGGGATCGCTCACATTCTGTGAGTTCTAACAATGTTTGGCAGCTTTGCCGAGCTGCCTTCTCTGGATAATTCAAAAACGAATCACGAGGCCAATAAATTTTCAGGAACTTCTGAAACTTTTCGCGCAAGCTCGGTAAACTGCTCTGAAATAGATAGAAACGTTTTAGAAGTTCTTCCAAAATTTCAGAATACCTGCGCAACTTTTCGCAACAATTGTGAGGAAAATTTACCAAAAGTTCAGCAGATCACTCGATAATTAAACATTGAAAGTCATAATCTATATCTATTTCATATGGTTTGAGACCCCTCCCGCCTCTACAAAGGGAGGTTCCCAGCAATTTCAGCATAACTTGAGAACCAATCAAGCATGATTATTTGGCGTGAAGTTTTTGAGGTCAAAGTGTTTCTATAGTGATTTTAGGCTACTCCTACTAACAGGAAAGGATGGCTTTGTCATACAAATGAAACAGATATTTTTTTGCATAACTCGAGAACTCATCAGGCAAACGGAACCAAATTGTGGCATGGGCGGCAGGTTTTGCAGGCGAGAAATGTTTTAATGGCAGAGACCCCTATTCTTTTCCGGAAAGGGGGGGATAAGTATTGTGAAACTACAAATACAAATGAAACAGAATTTTCAACCAAACCTGAGAATCATCCTCCTTCAGCTATTCAAATTTGAATGCAGAGGTTGTTGGGGCCGAAAAATGGATCCTATTGATAGTTCGAGATCCTTCCTCCTCTGGAAGGGGGATTCCCAAACAAATGAAACACAAATTTCAGTTTAACTCGTGGATTCAATCAAACAAATGGAACCAAATTTTGGCATGTCGAAGGTTTGAGATGGCAAAAGAAATGTTTCCGGTGGTGTGAAACCTTCTCATCTATTTGAAAGGTGGTTGAAGGTGGGGGGGGGTTGCTCTCATACAAATTAAACTTTACAACTTAAACCAAACATGGTGAACCAATCCTTTCTGTTATGAAAGCATGTATGTCAGGGGTTTTGGGCGATTTTCATGATGGATCCCGTTAAAGGGGTTCCCACACAAATAGAATCTGAGAATTTTTGGAGGCAGAACGTTTAGGTGGGCCCGAAAGCAGGGACACTACATTACGCGCGAAACCCGCGAATGAGGAAGAGAAATAAACCCAATACATGGGGTCGAAGAGCCCGCGCCTCGTTCCGCGAAATGATATCAATATCGTTTCGTTTGAGTGCCCTGGTGGTCCCCTCTCTCTTCCCCGTTATATGATATTTTATATAGTATATTTTGTTGCGGTCATTTGATTGCTTACCTTGTGTTAGAGAATTTGGATGAAAGTAATATTGATTTCGGTTGTTTGTTGTTCTTTATTATTACAACTGTCTGTTAGGATCCAAGGATAGCATAATAAACGGTGTTTCGTGCATTAAAATTTTTGCACACCCTCATTTTGAAGATGTGTGCGTGTAGGTATCATGTCTCTATTTTGATTTTGAGATTAGCTCTTCAGTTATCAAAATGTCGTCGAAGGAAGAGAAGCAACGCATCGTGCATGGCGAAAATCAAAGACTCTTACGCCAAGTTGGCGAAATGGTTGAATATGGTTAAATCAACTGTTGCCGGATTTGGCATCTTGCCATTACGGAAAAAAGGCAACAACGTTCAAGTGGTGCCCAAGGACAAGAACCCTCCCAACACGCCAGAGCTCCGCCCAATCGAAAAATATTGGGCCATTTTCAAGCGGAACATTAAACAGACTCAATAAGCTGTTGTGAGCGAGAAACAGTTCACGGCAAACTGGCGCTCTGCGGCGAATAAAGTGAACAAGGAGACTGTACAAAATCTTATGGCAGGTGTTAAACGAAAGACCCTGCAATTCGCATTCGGTAAAAAGGAAGCTTAGCTGAATATTTCTGCCTGTATTCTGTATCAAGGAAAAAGGAATTAATAAAAACATTGATCGACTCACACACATTACTGTTTGACCAAATTTTGATCGGAACACCCTTAAATAGTAAAGTTTATTTTATGAGTGCATTTAGTTTTTAGATTTCAGCATACTCAATTTGTGAAAAATACAATTAGAGTCATTTTTTATAATTTAATTTTAATTTATTGTTGTTTTTCTTACCCTTTGACTAAATCGATTGTTAGTTACTCTTTTTTTTTGTATGACATGTTTACTGATTGCTGATCTCTTTTTTCTCTATTCGATCTTTAACTTAAATCATATGTTCTAGGCGTTATTTAAAGTAAGCCCAACTGCATTGTAGTACAGTTTAGAGAAATGTACTTTAAATATATGCTTATGTCTACTTCGTTCATCCCATTCAACCTAACACGAGAATATTAAAATTCGTGATGAACTCATTCATGTGGGGTAACTTTATACCTACTCCATGATGAACCGATTAGTGTCAAACCTTTTTTTTTTTTTCTATTATGGTTCTAGTATTTAAAAAAATGTTTCTAGTTAAGGTTTGATTTTTTTATATTTTTTCTTAAGCATGTGTTAAAAGGGTTATATCTAACGTATTACATTAGTTTAGTATTTTAGTATTAAGATTTCTTGTGATTTCATAGCTTATAATTATTTTGCGCAGTTAAACATTTTTTTATAACATGTATATGCATATCCAGCGCTTCCACGGGAAAAAGAATAGAGTTGAAAAAAAAGTTGTCCAATTTTTGCTCAAAATCGCGTCTTCATCGAAAATATTTTTTATTTTTTATTAGGGTGACCACGTTCAATGTAGGGTTACCAGAAAAAACGACAATTTTAGAAATTAAAAAAAAATCATAACTTCTGAACCACTGGATCTATTTGCAATGTTTTTGTTATGAATAGAAGTTTATTACTTCTTGTTTTTACTAAAAATATTGGTTTAAACAATTAATCTACTCAAATTTGCTAAAATGGTTAAAATATTCGATTTTTATGATTTTGAAATAGTTGGACCACAACGACTATTTATTTTTCTATTTTTTTATGAAAACTCAAACATTTTTACATAACATATCAAAAATTAGAAATGTTCATCGAGTCGTTTTTGAGTAAAATTTTTTTTTTTGAAAATTTCAAGTTTTTTGCCCATACACACATCACTTCAAAATAACTGCGGGAATCCATTTTATTGAAGTTATCAAACTTATTTCTTATAAATTCATGATAACCATGTTTACAAATCAAGTTTTATTTGTGAAGTAATGTACCCATCAAAGTAGGGGAGGCTGGTCCAATTCTGACCCTATTAAATGTAAGAACTATAAATCAGCCTCAAGTTGTTTAAAAGCAAGACCAACTTTCGTTAGGGTTTACTCAGCCATGGTTTACGCTATAACGGGAACCAAATGGTCCGTTAGCGTCCAAATTCAGCATGAGTGCTGACAAGGATTGCAGAGGATTGCCGAATTTGAGTTGTAACGTAAACCACGACTGAGTAAACTAAACTCATATTTTGAATTATCTGACATTAGGGACATTTTGAGTGGAACCGAACTGAAACTAGAATACAATTTTTTTAGCGTGTAGAACATTTTTTCTCAAATTTAGTCAAGTTAAAAACTCCAAACGTTTTGGATGCACCCTAAAGTATTTCAGGGTTTTGAAACCTTTTCGAAAGTTCTGATATATTTTTGATAAATTCTCAGAAATTCTGGATAACCATTTGCATGTTCCGCGGAGGTTTTGTAACTTTTGTGAACATCGACAAACTTCTCACAAATTATCATAAGCATCTTCGAAGTTCTACCAATTTCTGAATAGCTCTAATAAATTTAGGAAACTGATTGTAAATTGGAAACATTATGGAAAATCGAAATCTTCATGGAAATTATGAAATTTGTATATGGTTTGTATGTACATTTCTCGGATGTTCCGTTTGTTAAACGCGGCAAACTTCATGTAAATTCTTAGAAATCATGAAACGAAATTTCAGGCAAGTTTTGAAGTTTCCTCTGGACGCATCACCAAGATTTCAAAAATTTTGGAGGTTTTGCCATTCTATTGGTAGAAATTAAATTTCTTAGAAATTTGAAAACTTTTCAGAAGCTCTAGCTACTGGAAAATAATCGTTGATTTTAAGAAAATTTCTTATGAAAATTTTGGAGATTCAGTTAACTTCACGGAATTCCTTGAAAATTTCCGCAAATTATTCAGAAGAAGGAAAACTTTCCAAGTATTTTGCAGAAACTTCATTGTAATTGCGAAACCTTTTCGGAAGATCTGCAAACATTTCGGAAGGCCCAAAAGAGTCTCGAAAATTCTGGAAATCTTTGTGGTTACTAAAAACTAAACTAAAAAAATAAATATAAACTTTTATCGAAGGTTTCTAAAATTTAAAAAAAATTATTAACACATGTTCGAAAACTATGATAACTTCTTGGATATTGAAAACATTTCGAAAGCACGGAAAAATTCTAGAAAATTTTGAAATGCGTTGGAATTTGTTCAAATTTCTTCGGTCAGACTCCCCACTTTCTGGACATTCCTCCAGATATTCTTCTAATGAAAATCAGCAGACAAATTTCTCAACTTTGAGAAAAACTGCATGAAAATTATGATATGATATGATAGGTTACTCAGACCTACTGAAAGTTCTTGAAATTGACGACGCCGGTGATGCAGTGGTAAGCGTGGTTGCCTCTCAACCCAGTCCGTCTGGTATCAACTGCAGTCGGCGTCGTTAGGATTTTCTGACACGAAAAATCTCTGGTTGGTCCCGGCCCGTGTGTTGCTGGGTTTGATATTTGGAGTCCAGGTAGTCACCCTGGCGTGACAAACCAGCCTCAGACTGAAAGACACGTTAATGCGAAACAGCAAGAGGAAATATTTTTCGATTTTCACGGCTTTCTAAGAATTCTAAGAATGAATCGGAGGTTTTATTCAAGAAACGTCTACACAGATCAGGAAACTTCCCCAAAGATCAGGTAACTTTCCAGAAGCTCAGCGAACATCTCAGACGTTCAGATAACGTCCCAGAAATCCGAGAAGTTCAGGGAACTTCCCAAAACCACAAAAAACTTTCCACGTTCCCATTCAAGAAATTTCCTCTGGTATTTTCGAAGAATTTCAGAAAACGTCCCCAAAGATCTGGAAATTTTCCATAAATTTTAGAAAACGTACCAGAACTTCAGGAAACATCCACACAGATCAGGAAACTTCACCGAAGATTTGTTTTTTCATTCCTCTATTATCGAGATGTTCAGCCCTGGACTGGTTCATCTCGCGTCGTAGTTACTCCATTACCTTTTTGGGAATTTTCGTAACTTGTCCGGGGGTCAAATTTGAACGCGTGACTTTGGCGTGAGAGATATTGGTGTTAACCACTACACCGTGGTCTTCTCCAAAGGTCAGGTAACTTTCCAGACTTTCAGCAAATATCAGAGCTCAGCGAAATTCAGAGAACTTTCGTGAAGTTCAGGGAACTTCCCAGAAGCTCAGGGTACTTCCCAGAGATTCAGGAAATTTCTCAGAAAACCTGTTTTTCCAAGGATTTCAGAAAACGTCCCCAAAGATCGGCAAGCTTTCCAGAGTTTCAGAAAACGTCCCAGACATTCAGGAAACTTTTAAAGATTTTTTAGGCATTCTTAAAGATTAGGAAACATTCCAAGATTTGTTTTCCATAAGTTAAGGGTGCTTCCTAGAAGTTCAGAGATATTTCCAGAAGCTCGAGACAGATATTAATAGTTCAGGGAACTTCCCAGATGCTCAGGGTACTAAAGTTTTATAAAGAACTTAAACTTCTTACTACTCGATAATTTTTCGTACCGGACCGAAACAAGAAATTTTGGAGCTCTTTTGTTTCCTGAATTTTATTGAAAAATACGGCAAAATTCCCAAAAGATTTGTGAATATTTTGGAAGTATCTTAAGATTTCGGAAGTTTTCGGTACTTCGGCAATTCGGAATAATTTATTGAAAGTTCTTGAAACAGAGGTTCTGCAATCATTTTGAATAACTTCTCGGAAATTAGAATCAATTTGGAGATTCGAAAATTTCTTCGAAATGTTAAAATACGCAATTCAGAAAACTTCTTCTAAATTATGACATCATTTTGGAGGTTCCTCCAATTTTTATGAAGCTTCAAAATCTTCCCATAAATTCTGAAAATTACAAAAAAACTCCTCGGAAATTCTTAGAAATTATTGATAGTTTGATGAAGGTTTTGAAAGCTTTGATATTTTTTTGGAAACTATGACAAAATCTTGGAGGTACTGCTAGCTTCTGAGAACTACAGACTTCTTGGAAATCTTTTCAAAACTTGAATTGTAAAACTTCCGGAATTTCTAGAACTTCCGAGAGTATCGCCAATTTCTAAGAATTGAGCAGAACCAATTTTGAGAAATTTGCGAGCTTTCCGGAAGTTCTAGAAATTTCTTGGAAATTTGAAGACTCCTAAGAATCTCCAAGACATCTCAGAATCTCTGCAGATAAATCGGAAATTCTACGACGTTCTCAGATATCCTGAAAACAATTCTAATGATTTGCATGTGTTTCGTTTTGCAAACTTCTCCGAATTTGTCACCGATCAACCGTCGGTCACTGTTTTGCCTGTTTTGTTCCTCGAGAAAATCTTGAAGCTGAAGTTTTGCAATCATTTTTAATAACTTCACGGGACTTTTAACCAATTTGGAGATTCGAAAATTCATTAGAAAGTTTAAAATTGGCTATGGAGGTTCCGAAAATAGTTTGAGAGTTATTTATGGAAACCCTGCAAACTTTTCGTTACATTTGGAAACTTCTTGGAGGTCCTGCAAAGAGAGGTTAAGGAAACTTCTTCTAAATTATGACATCATTTTGGAGGTTCCTCCAATTTTTAGGAAGCTTCAAATTCTTCTCAGAAATTCTGAAAATTACAAAAAAAAACTTCTCGGCAATTCTTAGAAATTATTGAAAGTTTGATGAACTTTTTGGAAATTATGATATTTTTTCGGAGACTATGAAAAAATCTTGGAGAAACTGTAAACTTCTGAGAACTTCTACTTCTTGAAAATCCTGCAATTTTTCGAAGATTTGAATATTCCCGGAAAAGCTCGCAAATTTCTAAGAACTGAACAGAACCAATTCTTAGAAATTTGCGAGCTTTTCGGAGATTCTAGAAATTTCTTGGAAATTTGGAGACTCCTAAGAAACTCCAAGACATTTCGGAATCTCTGCAAATAAATCGGAAATTCTACAAAATTCTTGGATATCCTGAAATCATTTCCAAAAAGTGTTTCGTTTCTCCAACATCCCGGAAGTTTCGCAAACTTCTCCGAATTTCTCTTCGATCAATCGTGATGACTGTTTGAAGATGACCAACTTCTACTCCATTTTGGCCTTAGGGATATGGAAAAAGGATTTTTTGCCTGCATTTTTTCCTCGTGAAGTTCTTGACACTGAGGTTTTGCCATCATTTTTATTAACTTCACGGGGATTGGACTAATTTGGAGATTCGAAAATCTCTTAGAAAGTACAAAATTTGCTATGGAAACCCTGCAAACTTCTCGTTACATTTTTAAACTTCTTTAAGGTTCGCCAAAGAGACGTGCAGCATTAAAATTCAGGAAACTTCTACTAAATTATGACAGCATTTTGGAGGTTCCTCCAATTTTTAGGAAGCTTCAAATTCTTTTTAAAAAAATCTGAAAACTATCAAGAAACTCATCTGATATTCTTAGAAATTATTGACACTTTGATCGAGGTTTTGGGAGCTCTGAAAATTTTTTGGAAACTCTGAAAAAATCTTGGAGGAACTGCTAGCTTCTGATGACTTCTACAGACTTCTTGGAAATCCTGCAATATTCTCGAAGTTTCGAAAATTCCCGGAAATATTTCAAGTATTCTAGAACTTCCGAAAAGCTCGCAAATTTCTAAGGATAGAGCAGAACCAATTCTTAGAAATTTGCGAGCTTTTCGGAAGTTTTGGGAATTTCTTGGAAATTTGGAGACTCCTAAGAATCTCCAAGATATCTCGGAATTTCTGCAACTAAATTGGAAATTCTACAAAGTTCTCGGATATCCTGAAAACAATTTAAAAATTTGCAAGTGTTTCGTTTTGCAAACTTCTCCGAATTTGTCACCGATCAACCGTCGGTTACTGCTTTGTGTGACTATTTCTGCACTATTTTGGTGTTAGGAATATGGAAGAAGATTTTTTTTTCTGAACTTTTTTCTGTGAAGTACTTGAAACTGAGGTTTTGCAATCATTTTTAATAACTTCACGGGAATTTGAATCAATTTGGAGATTCGAATTTTTTTTAGAAATGTTAAAATTGGCTTTGAAGGTTCTGCAAACTTTTTGAAAGTCTTTTATGGAAACCCTGCCAACTACTCGTTACATTTGGAAGCTTTTTGGAAGTTCTTCAAAGGGAGATGTCAAATTAAAATTCGGAAACTTCTTCCAAATTAAACCATCATTTTGAAGGTTCTTTCAATTTTTAGGAAGCTTCAAATTCTTCCCAGAAATTCTGAACATTACTCAGAAAATCCTCGGAAACTCTAAGAAGTGATCGATGGTTTTATGGAGTTTTGGAAACTCAGCTAATTTTTCGGAAAAATCTTGAGAAGATAGCTTGCGAGGCTTCTGGGAAATCTTGCAATTTTCTCGAAGATTTGAATATTCTCAGAATTATTACAGGATTCCAAGTTCTGCACCAGTTCATGAGACATGTGCGAACTTTTCAGAGAGTTCTAGAATGTTTCTTGGAAATTTGGAGACGCCTAGGAATCTCTAAAACACCTACGAAATCTCTGCAGTAAATTAGTCGGAAATTCTACGAACGTTCTCAAGATACCTAGAAATCATTTCTAAGCATTTGCAAGTGTTTCGTTTCGCAACAACGTTTCTCCCGGACGTTTCGCAAACTTCTTCGAATTTCTCACCGATCAACCATGATCACTGTCTGAAGATGGCCAATTTCTACCCATTTTGGCGTTAGGGATATGGAAGAAGATTTTTTGCTGATTTTTCTCCTCATGAAGTTCTTGAAACCTCTGAGATTACGACCATTTTTAATAACTGCTGCGGATTGGAGACCAATTTGCAGACTCGGAAAATTCCTTAGAATCTATAAAATTGAGCAACATGGTGGTCCAAATCGTTTTCTGAGAGTTTTTATGGAAACCTCTGCAAACTTCTCCCTACATTTGTAGACTTCGTGAAAGTTCTCGCAAAAGTTTTAGGAGATACTGCAAATTCAGGAAGCTTCTTGAAAATCCATGACATCACTGTGGAGGTTCATCCAATGCTTAATATGCTTCAGATTCGTCTCAGAAATTACTGAAAATTGGAAAGAGACTGTCTCGGAAATTCTTAAAAATTATCGATAGTTCGATGGGTCTGGAGGCCTCGTTATTTTTTGGATACTATGAAAAAACTTGGAGATACTGTAGGCTTCTTGAGAACCCCTACAGACTTCTTTTGAAAATCCTGCACTTTCTCTTGAAGATTTAGGAACCCCGGAAATTTCTGAAAGTTTCAATTTTGGGAATTTGCTCAAGTTTCTAAGAACATGTGCGAGCTTTCCGGAAGTTCTAGGAATTTCTTGGAAGTTTGGAGACTGCTAAAAATCTCTAAAACATATCGGAATCTCTGCAAATAAATCGGAAATTCTATGAAATTCATGGATATCCTGAAATCATTTCTAAAAATTTGCAACTGTTTCGTTTCTCCAACATCCCGGAAGTTTCGCAAACTTCTCCGAATTTCTCTTAGATCAATCGTGATGACTGTTTGAAGATGACCAATTTCTACTCCATTTTGGCGTTAGGGATATGGAAGAAGGATTTTTTTTCAGAATTTCTTCCTCGTGAAGTTCTTGAAACTGACGTTTAGCAATCATGTTCAATAACTTCACAGAAATTGGAATCAATCTAGAGTTTCGAAAATTTCTTAGAAATTATTAAACCGGCTATGGAGGTTCTGTAACTTTTGACAGTCTTTTATGGAAACCCTGCCTCGTTACATTTTGAAACTTCTGAGAGGTTCTGCAAAGGGAGATGCAGAATTAAGATTCAGGAAACTTCTTCTAAATTATGACATCATTTTGGAGGTTCCTCCAATTTTTAGGTAGCTTTAAAATCTTCCCAGAAATTCTGAAAATTACAAAATAAAAAACTCCTCGGAAATTCTTAGAAATTATTGATAGTTTTATGGAGGTTTTGGGAGCTCAGAAATGTTTTTGGAAACTTTGAAAAAATCTTGGAGGTACTGCTAGCTTCTGAGGACTTCTACAGACTTCTTGGGAATCCTGCAAGTTTTTCGAAGATTTGAAAATTCTCGGAAATATTTCAAGTTTTCTATTACTTCCGATAAGTTTGCAAATTTCTAATAATTGAGTAGAACCAATTCTTAGAAATGTGCGAGCTTTTCGGAAGTTCTTGAAATTTCTTGGAAATTTGAAGACTCCTAAGAATCTCCAAGACAACTCGGAATCTCTGCAAATAAAACGGAAATTCTGCGAAGTTCTAGGATATCCTGAAAACAATTATAAAAATTTGCAAGTGTTTCGTTTTGCAAACTTCTCCGAATTTCTCTTCGGTCAACCTTGATCACTGTTTGAAGTGACCGATTTCTGCTCCATTTTGGCGTTAGGGATATGGAAGAAGAATTTTTTTTCTGAATTTCTTCCTCATGAGGCTACAAGTTACTTGGGAACATTCTGGATTAAATCAACAACCGCGTTGGAATCCAGCGTCGACTACTCAAACAATCAATCAGAGTCGATAGCATTGTCTTCCAGTCATAAGTCGTTGCCTCAAAATGCTTAACCATCCCACTGTTCTAACGAATCCCAGCTTTATCTTCCAAAAGCACATCGATCAACCCCAGCCGCCAGTAAAGCCCTCTTCCCCATTATCCAGAAAAAGATTTGACATAATCTTGAACCGCCCCAGCAGCATAACATCGAAATTAATCTGGGAAATGACATCATCTCCGGACGTTTAATTGCTCTTCTGCATTTTGCAACAATCGGACGAAGCAGGAGACGACCCCGAGGAGAAAACTTCAATTCCGAGACCAAGACAGCCGGCTGAGCTCTGAACTCCGAAAGCAACAGCGAAAAACTAATCCGACCGAAAGCACAAAAGAAGAAACGAAAAACAAATAAAAAAAGTTCCGAGCAAATCAACGAAAATGAATTTCCCAATTTCCTCCCCTAACCCAACCCTGGCGTCGTCGCCGTCGTCAAACCGCACTGGGTCTCAGTTTTATATGCACAAGGATTCTTTATCTCGCGAATGGAAAATCGAGCGCAATTTTCATCATCATCATCTTCATGGCGAAGAAGCCCCCGAGGTCTCGATTGCTTTTCCCCGTCGTCTTTCTTCGATGCCTTCTTACATGGTTTAATTTTCTGTGTATCGAGTGTGTGTGTGTGTGCGGACTTTCTCGAATCCGAAGTAGCCAACGCGAAAAACAGATCAATTAAATTTGCACCAGCCTCGGCAATCGGTGATCTCGGCATTAGTTCGCCAAGTGTCCCAGTTTCAAAACCCCAAGTGCGAACAAGCGAATGAATAGCTGCGAAAGTGCAGTTAGGCCTAGGCGGATGTGCAATTTGTGCGTGCGAACTAAAGAAAGCGGCCGTGGTTTTGCGCTGACAGTTTGTAAGTTTAAATTGGTCTGCCACGTGATGTGAGCGGGTGCATTGATCGATCGAATGGGGCAGTTTCGCGGCGGTGCAAGATGTGCAGATTTTCCAGCAGCAGCGCCAGGCTGAAATAAATAAACAATGTAGTGTATAACCTGCTTCCAGCGGCAATTTATGGCGCTGCAAACTGCTGTAGCAGAGGGCCGATACCAGGAAAATGCATTTTGTGTGATGTTCTTTCGTAAGCTAGCAAAAGTTACACGGAGCACACTCACTAGTTAGTCGTAAACACAACTGAAGAAAACGAGCGCAGTGAAAGGAGCCTAGCTTCTCTATTTCAACGCCAACTTCGATGAAACGGTTGAGTAGGTTTGGCAAAACCTGATAAGATCGATATTGTGCGCCCACAAAGAGCCTACTATGGGCGGAGCTGGTGAGAGAGGTGGCCAGACCCAGTGTTGAGATTTTTCTTGGCTTGCACTGGGGTTTAGCTCGCTGGAACAATGTCTGGGTTTTCTGCATTTTATACCTTTTGGCGTTTTCTCTCTTTTTCTGCGGGTATTCGACACCTAGCACAGTTCAATTCTGACGTGTCACGCCGGAGTATACAATGAAGCCACTGCGGTGGATTGAAGCCTGTACACGATAAATTTCGGACACCAAAATACAGATTGTTTTATTCCACAATAATAGAGTTATATTTACATTAGAAACAGTTACAGGGTGGCCACACAATCTCAATATAAAAATTCCCGCATTTTCCCGCATTTTTCACGCATTTTTTATATTATTTCTGACTGTTAAAGATGAGATAATATAAATTACTCTGTGCTTCAATCTCTGAGCTTAAACTTTCCAGTTCGATTTACCACCAGACTTTCATTCATTGAAAATACCTTTTTATTACGACAGGATATGAGCTAATTTTCGACAAATGTTGTCAAATTTGGTAGCTCCTTCTTGGTTCTAATAAAATTTGTTCAAACCATTTTCTTTTCTCTGGAATCCGGCAAGCATTTGTCAGACTTCATTGAGCACAGCTGCCCAATTCTTCTTTCACCGAACACACTTACAAACGCAATTCGCCAAACTTCCATGCATTCCTTACATGAAAGATACGTTGAAGCATCTTCAACGGTGGTTCAAATCGTGGTATGGATTTATTTGTTGAGACCATGACACCAAAAACATCAACTGCATCGCTGGTGTTTGTAAATTTTGTTTTATACCGGATCTATTTTGCATCATTTCTGAACTTATATAAGCTTCTAAGAAGTTTCTTAATGAACGCACTCTTTAAAAAATTAATTTAATAAACTTCAAGAATATCTATGAAGATTAAGGTGGAAATATCCTTATAATGAACATGCCAGTTTCCAGATAATCATGAAGTTTGATCGCTGTCCCTTCGAGAGAAGAGAAATGGTGGAACATTAGAGAAGTTCATTGAATTGCCGTAAAATTAGTAACGTTTCTGAAACGGATGAACTTCAACAACAAGTTTGGTGATCATCCATGGAATAGGAACAACTTTCTGGAAATGACGGAACTTAGAAAATCAGATTCACCAATCCAGAAGTTGTTTTAACTGGGTGCATATTCTGTGATAAAAAGCAGAATTTCACACATATTTAAATAACTTACGACAAATTGAAAAACAAATCTTGGAAGCCGTGGAAGTGCTTTGGAATAGTTAGTATTACCGAGATGCTATTAAACCGTACAAGAACTTTTTATGATCTCCACGATTGTGAATAGATGGAAATTCTGTGAAATTGATTAAAAAGTAGTTGGTTCTTTATTCTCGTTTTGGTTGTCGAAAATTATCGAGTAGTGAAAGTTTAAGTTCTTAAAACTTAAATGCTGAACTTTGAGATGTTTTCGAGACGATTGGAAAGTTTCTCGATCACCTGGAAAGATCTCTGAAGTTTTAGGAAGCTCCCCAAACTTATGGAAGAAATCCTTTGCATGTTTCCTAAGCTTTTTGAATGCTCAAAAAATCCAGTTTCCTGTTTATATGGGACGTTTCTGAAATTCTGAAGTTCCCCGATCTTGGGGAAGTTTCTGAAATTCTTGGAAGATCGCAGGACTACTGAGAAATTTCCCTGAATTGCTGCGAGTCCCCTGAGCATCCGGCCAGTTTTTCGAGCTTCTGGGAGGTTTTTCCTGAACTTCTAGAGGGAGATTCTCTGGATTTCTGGGACGTTCTCTGAACGTCTGAGAAGTTGCTAGACCGTTTGGAAAGTTTCCTGATCTTTGGGGAGTTCCATGATCTGTGTGAGCACTTCCCTGTGAAGTTCTGGTAGGAGTTTTGAATTCATGAGGAAACCCTGAACTTCAAGGAAGTTTCTCGAGACTCCTACATGTTCGCTGAACTTCTAGAAGTTACTTCATATGTCTAGCATCAGTTTCCTTAGAAATTCTAAGTTCACATAAACCTCTGGAAGATCACCAAACTGCTGAAAAGCTTAATGAATTTTTGACGGTTTCTCTATTAAGAGTTCTCTAATTTTCTGAAACTAACTTGAATTTTAGGAAGTTCCTGAACATCTTAGATAGTTCTACGAACTTCTGAAAAATACCCAAAATAATCGATAAGTTTCTATGACTTCTGACTCCTTTAATTTCTGGATAGTTACCTGAACTGAAGAACCCTTTACTTTTGAAACTTCCACAGACTCGTGTTAAGCTCCTTGGTTGTGGAGAATTCCCTGTTTCTAGGTAACAATCTGAATTTCAGGAAAGTTGTCAAAACTTCTAGGAAGAACCCTTAATTTCTGGAAAGCTCCCCGATTTTTTTTGGAAAGTTTCCTGCTCTTATGGTATGTTCCTTTGATATCCAGGGAGAATAGTTAAACCT
>JASCZW010008385.1:0-51494 GCA_034211315.2 Aedes japonicus | reverse complement strand
GCCATGCACAGCCATTATGTGCTGTTTTCAAATTTTCAGACATTGCCAAGACAATAGTTTGTTGTGAAGATTATAATCTGGTTAAAGGGCCATATTTGAATCACACTGGCTGTTGGTTGCAAATATCTTCGAGTTTAAATGTTACGTTTGTGTAACATTGCCTTTATACTTCAGTTGGCTTATGAAATCTGGAATGTTCATAAATAAGATCATATAGTTCACGCTTTTCAATGCTCTGCATATCGATTGCTATATAGCGCTTCATACGATCTAATTTACGAGTTTCAAAATTAACGATATTAATAATTGGCATTGAATTTACTGATTCTTATCTTCTTTCGCAGATCAACACGAACGATACATACCGGAGTACCTACATGCATGAAATATTACATCAAACTATGCCTTACACGGCAGGGCCACAGAAAACGCCAGTTCAGTGGACTATCGAATACGTGGATTTAATTGATCACACTATTTTTTCATCAGCCTGCATACATGACGATCAAATCAGATCGCTTAGTCGATATAAAAATATTTTACGCGTTTATGTATGATCAAACGTCATGATTTTCTGTTCAATGATCACTGCGCTAGCAGGGTGCTTGCGAAAGGCACCCGCACATTGGCAAACGTAAATCACGACGCATTTGTTTGTTTCCTCTGCCAGACACTGTTGAGGCGACAGCGTTTGTCGTTAGCACTTTCGCTCTCGTCAGGCCTGAGCGCGTGAGCGATCTCTGATATTACAGCTAATACGGGAGAAGTCACCTGCCTGATTGTTGTTTTATACCGCACCCTGAATCTGAACATTTCATATCGCCATACGATTTTCATCGTTCTTCGTCTTCTTTCGGCGTATTCAGTTTATTGTTTATCGCAATTGTAGATGATTGCCAATACTTGTAAATTTGATACCACAGTTATTGCTTTCGAGTACCACACACACGATCACTATATTGTGAAAGTCGATAGCCATTCTTGGGTCGACTGACCGACGGCTGAAAACTAGGTCATTGAGGCCCATACGCTCATTCATGATATTCCGAGCATAGGACAGATAGCGAAAAAACTCGAACGTACTTGTTCCCGTTTTCAGCAATTTTCTTAATGTTGAATCGTTGTTTTGTTAGCGTGGTTTTATAGCTACCATCTCCACTCTTCTTCCATTACTGCGAAGGGTTTAACGCTCAGGCAGCGAACTGTCAATTTCTCTGCTTCACAGCTGCGTCGAAAATCAGTAGAAATCGAGTGAGGATCCACTGTATTTGTTTCAGAAATCGCGTTCGGGTACTTAACCCTGGCTTCGTCACACGCATCGCGATGTGATTGCATCGGCTGAAATTTCATACGTCATTCAAGGAAGCGAATTGCGAGCCATTACGCCATCTGTAGGAAGGCGTAGACAAAACACCAGGAGAAAATATCTCACGAAATTACTGAGCGATTTCCATTTTCTAGAGCATTTACCTTAGTCTCTTGCCAATACAGTAACGACCACATTAAATACGGCCTACATATCTTTGTCAGGAGTTACCTACCATATGTTCTTCACGGTGATCGCCGAGCAGGAAAGAGTCATCTGTATTGTTGACGTTTCATATCGATTACTGTGTTTCATCAGTATCGCAGTAAGATATTAGACACCGACATCTTGTCGAGGGTATTAATATCGCATAATTACTGCACTAAAATCGGTCTTGAATGAGATATGGTCATTTCTCTGAACAAGTTCTCTGAAGGGTTCTGAGCCAGATCTTTTTCATCCAAGTCGAGCGACACCTTCTTCTCTTTTTCGTCAAAGCTTTCCTGCTTCAAGTGATATTTGGACATTACTCCCGGAGGAATTGTAGTAGATCTATTACATTTTAGTACTGAACGTCCCAGAGAAATTGTATCTAAACATGATGTGTATTACGAACATCGCCAGAAAAATAGCGCCTTTAACAAAACGAAGTCTTCATATCTCTCTGTACCCAGCACGCAAATTATCATTGGCGTTGGGACTGCCGATTACTGGCGGGCCAGTTGATCTGTGTCTGGTTGATTCATTACAGCTATTTAGGTGGTTTTAATAGGAATTGGCAACACCTGATTAAAAAGATCTCCTTCTATTTGCTTCAACGGGCGATTTGAGTGAAGAAACCACCGTGGGGCACCCGGAGGCTTTCCAATGAACCAGCGGCTTCGGATTTATCGTCTCAACTGAAGGCTCCTGCTAGCCATGAAGTGCCTAAAGTGCCCATCGAGTTCTTCATAATACATTCACGATATTCCAAGGTGAATGGCGCTATACAGGCACGTCCTGAAAATTCTACGTCAGTTCGGAAACAGCCTTCACTACGGCAACATAGACTATACCAAAGTTGCCCAAAACACTCATCATTACAGTGATCTTCTTCAAATCAATGATTGATCATCTGAAGGCACTTATAACTTTGAGCCTGGAGGAGATTTCTCGCTTCTGGAGGGATCTTCAGCGTCTGATGATATATGATTGATACCTCTCAATACATCTTCCGTGGTTCCAGTTGAGACGGCACATAAATCTATTCCGGGGACCAGGTAATGATGATAAATTGAGCATACAACTTCCGCCACTTGCACAGTGCAATCGATTAGATTCGTTGTCTTCTAAGATCAATGATTTGCGACAAGAATGTACACGCTTAGTCGTGGTTCCTCAACTACTGAACAGAACCGACTTTCCAGATTGCTTCACAGCACTTCAGATATCATTCGTTATATTTCAAGCCAAAGGCAACTTGTTCATATCTAATTTCAATGAATGTCCACACGAGTATACCGTACCAATACTTCACATAATACGGCAAACCGCCGATTGCTGATACACACACTACTCTTGCTGTCTCAGCTTCGAGCACTGCCAAAAAAACATCAATGCTGAGTAATCCCAAATCTGGAGAATTTATTCAGCTTCTTCTGCAGAAAGCCGGCACTTCTCCCAACAAAGTTTGAACAAGTGATTATCTGACACTGATATTTGTTGCTGATACCTGACATGTTGAGCTGAGAGCTACAAATGCGATGTTGTTTAGGATGCAGTACAGAATTTTATGATGCATTGTGAGAGTTTTCAAAATGATTGAAGGCATGCAATGATTAAATACGCGTTTCATGTTGTTTCCTAGTTCTCACTTTTAAAATTTGTTACATACTAGAAAAATTTGTGGCTGTAAGAAATGTCTCGTCAAATGCTTTAAGAGAATTCAAAATCGTCACATTTCGTGAGTTAGAGCATCTAAAGCTGACAATATATTTCAGACGACACATGGCAGAATATTACGGCATTGTCTCATTACATGCGCCTGATAAATATCAAACTCCAATCAGCAACGTATATAGGTAGGAGAATCGTTGCGTTAGGCTCCCTTCGCAGTTTTCACGGTAGATTAACTTGCTCCTTCACCATGTCTTTGCCACAAACCAGACTTTGTTTTATAGATTTTATATTGCAACACCTAGCAGTGACCTAGTAACACGAACAGATAACTTCAAATACAATTTTTCACAGCATAAATTTAAATTACTGTGAAATGGCCCTGTATAGAACAAATTCACTCTTCATTAACAGAGGAATATTTAGCCAATATAGAATGAAAACTTATAGCATTTCGAGTTGAATCTCAGTCTCGTTACGGTTTTGTACGCCATACAGGATGTCATTTTTCGCCGAATATTTACAACTACGTTTGATTACCGATGGGCAGTTCTGTCTATCTTGGATTTATGCATGAAGCAGCCATCGAATTTCAGCGTATCATCTTCATATTGATTGCATCATACATGTTTCTCTGCGATATTTGACGGCAAAATTTACATTGAAGCACTCCATTGTACTTCACGACGGAGCTGATGTGAAGGCTTGCAACTCGTTATATCTATAAAAATTACAGCGCCAAAAACTTCGTTTCCTGATCCGTTTATCGCTGAATTAGCGGCAATACATTACGCTGGGTAATTGCTGTCCATTTACACTGATCAGTACTACTTACATGGACGCCAGTTCAGGAGAATATTGTTTTCAGGAGTGCCGATAAAAGACTGCTTTCATGAAATATACAGTAGTTTTCCAGTGTTTATCTTCGCTATTTTGTCATCATCATTCATCCATTGTTACGCGTTGACGCGGGTCTGCCGAAAAGGTGTATGGAAGGCGATATTCGTTGAATCGACAAACTTAATATTTTTCCATTTTCGTCAAATACTGTCGCTGGCGGCAAAGGACGAAGGATGGCAATTTATCATCCCCAAAGGCGTCGAAGAAATATTCATCTGGTGGGGGATTGAGATCGAGATTGCGTGACAGACCCGCTCATGTCCAATCATTATTCCTGAAACGCTCATTCGTTGTTGAGCGACAGCAATCTTCTGCCATTAGACGCAGGTTTGTCTGTGATGAGCTTCGCGAAGCCAGATTCGAGCTTCTTTCAGTGGCTCGAGGTAGACAAATTCCACGTGCCAATTTGCAGATATCTTTGCTGTACGTGATCTGGAGTACATGAAACTGGTGTTTTTGACTAACATTGTCTTAGGTTTTGGTTGCCTAACTCCAACACAAGCCTTTCATGCTGCGTGTACAGTTTTCATACTAAAAGAAATCCATAACCAAAATACATAAGTGCTTCAGACACCAAGAATTTAAACAATGCGTTGTATGTTCATGAACGACACCATCCATAAATTGTAAATTTTCTTTAACTGATATTAAGGAGTAATGTTTACATTCCTAGTTTAGTTTTAAGATAATTGATGTTATTATCTGAAAATCTGGCCTGGGTGAAGGTGATTCGATTATACTAAAATAAATGAATACAAAAATACATAAGGTAAATAGTTAATTACCTGTTGATTTCGGTATTATCTCAAATTATATCAATTGCAGGCTGTAATACAAATCATTAGAGGATTGAGATAATGAAATCATTGGGCAGATCTAACTTCACTGCGTGTCGATACGTCAGCAACAGTCTCATTGCCATTCTGATGGATTTGCTACGGATGCCTCATATCGTAATATTGTGACTATTGCAGAACATCTTAAATTTCAACTGGGTTCAGAGCGAGATACAGCACGTGTAGGTCCATTAATTGCGTTATGCGGGTAGTGTCGTGGGAAGGTGACGATTCATCTCAAAAAAATGAAGGCCCATACAAAAACGTCCATCTACTTGTATGTTATCAATCATTTTATTCCAACGAAATCATTAAAATGTTGATTACGGCGCCACTTATCTAACTGACTTAGCTTCGTCACTTGATCACCGCTGCATTTGTAGTTTCTGTAAATATCGGCTTACAATTTCGACGATTCGATAGATTATCATCTTCACATCATATGATCAGAGGCAATGCGGACGGTCCATCAAGAACTGAACATTGGATTACGGCAACGGCGGCAACCACAATGTCGTTACTATCTAAGGTAATATATTGTTCCAGCGTCACAACCTCCCTTGCCATTCTTCAACTTTAGCCACATGCCTAGGTGACAACTAGGTCACAGCTATTGCACTTATTCCACCCAAAATTGACACGGTAATGGATCGCATCACTTCAACAGCTGTCAAGTAATGAGTTGCTAGATTACTTACATCAAAGATGTATCAATGCACAATGTTGACAGCAATTTGCATTACAAAGATATAGCATTATTGATCTAGGCGGGGTTCAGTCTTTAATCCAACTTAATGATTACATGTCTCTATATATGCATATCTCGTAGTTTGAATTACTATGTTATGTTGAAAGCAGATTGTAACAGCCATGTCTCTGCTTTCCACAAGTATAATTTGTAAACATCGAATTGCGACTGCCACAGTCATGAACGTCAATATCTGAGTCGTAATTCAATGATTTTCACAATTTTTTATCAATCGATAAGAAATACTCACGCACGATTCTAGGAAATTACGTTTCTAATAGAACTCATCTTCAAGGTTTTAGTATGGAATTCGATATTTAAATCATTTTCGGAGACCTGCGATGTAATAAATTTTCAACAATTTTGGTTATCAGCATTGCCGTTTACGAAACATAACTCATATTAAGACATCAGCTGGATAAACGCCTGATTGGCTACAGTACCGCAAATTACGACTTCATTCAAATACTTCAAAATAAGTATTTGATACTTCATCAGAAATTTACGAATGCTTCTCTGGAAGTAAAATTGAAATCGGTTCCTCACATTGCCAGTAGAGGCCGATCTGATGGATTCAAGTGTCTTCAGCTCCCGCTGAGAGTGTCCTTCCAACAGCGAAGAAATCTGCGGGTTTGACGGAATCAAATTACACCACTTCTAAATGATCGTACTTTTATCTGTTGCATTTTCATTGAAATTTTGAAGTGCGGCCTCCGTGGGATCTGTTAACGCTGCAAGTTTTCAATTACACTGATCATTATTTCACTGTCTCGTATACATGATCTTTAATATAGAAATCAATGTCCGTAACTGTTTGAAACATGTCATCTGGGTCAAAATGCTGTCATTACACATACTTTTTTACATGACAAAATGAATTTGTTTTGCACTGTTAACACGCCTTCGGTCGCAGCCATATTGATGATGTAGCTTCACTTATCCTGCACAGAGTGCTGTCGAGGCTAGGAATTTCATATCAATAATCAAGTATCTCCTTCACAGTCAATATATCCTACAACACCATGGACTCACAATACTTCCCTGAAAATGAAGGAAACAACTTACGTCACGAAATACTGTCATCACTTTGGACCAGGGCCTGAGCACGATAACGGTGACGTCAGTCACCATGCAACCACCAGAGACGCCCTTATCAAGGGCAATCACTGCACATTGCTCTCGTAGAACGTGCCAACAAATGCCTGGGTTTGCATACGTGATGCAGAATCGTTTTACGTAGCTCTGTTACAAATCAAATTAAGGCAGAAAATAACGAACAGATCTATTAGTTCTACCTTCGATTCGTACATGAATGGTACTATCTTCAGCGTAGTGTGTGTACAAAAAATTTATATGATCGAGTTCCCGCATCTTCACAGCCATTTCAGAAGGAAGCTGAGTATTGAACATTCGTTTGCAGGTGCTCTTACATCAGTACACGAACACTTGACCATCGATCGGTGCCAGCGGCAGCACGGATCTCCATACAAGGGTATGGATCAATACATGGGTAGTTTCGCCAAGCTTCAAGAGGACCCGAATTCAGTTCGAAGATGCGGCGACGAAACTGAATCTAACTGTAAATTTTGTACCGCATGGTCATCACATCGCCTCAAAGATCCAGTAGCGTCTAATTCGATGAATGGCGCAGAATCCGGCAGGCAAAATACGCGCACGGCAAATTTACACCAGGTGATTGACGAAACCACATCAGTTCAGCCATGGATCATGAGACGCATGCAAAAAAGCAGACTTGGCAGTTTGCCCAGCTCTTCACTGCGCCATCATTAAATTCGATGCCCCTGAGGACGTTAGAGTTGAGAAGATGTCAAAGTTTGCCAAACAATATGATATTAGCAATTCCCGAGCTGTGACAGGTCATCATCAGCAATGCAGCATCCATGACGATCCCCATGATTTCGACCGATTTTAGTCTGCGCCATTAATGAGTTATGTTTTAGATGGCACAAGGCCAAGGAGTGTCAATTTCCATAACTCAAATCACTGCAATTACACTGAAAAATAGTCAAGATGAAATTCGGTTGTTCTTAGAAAGAAATCGAGGAAAGATATGAAGAAAAAATTGATTGCCACGCAAAAGAAAATATCCAGTGTTGCATAGACCCATATGAGTAGTGTTGTTACGTCTGTGTATTTGGAATTGAAATTGAATAAAACAAACATTGTGCAAAAATATTCATAACATGCTATATTTTATTCCTGAAAGAAGATGATTGGCACGGGCGAATTCCCTGCCGAATATTTGTGTATCGCAATTTGATTGCTCCAATTTTTATGTACAAGATTACGAGTTGATATAAAGATAATTTTCACCAAGAACTATTGAATTGTTTTGTATCAGTCTAATTTATCGAAATATAAGATGAAGCCAAAACAAATATTGCCTGATTTTGCATACGTCAGGGCAAGCATGGTTATTTGAGCACTTCATTCGATTGATTCATCGCGATATTAACATTTCTTACGGTGAAAGATTGGTTTGACAGAGGTCAGTTAGGTGCTTTTTTCGTCAGAGGTCAACTTCTGTTGTTTTTGTCACGTTAGTCGCCACCATATTTATTGGTTGTAAAATGCGCACAAAAGATCTGAGGATTGCCTAACGTTTATAAGTATTTCTGGGATTATAGAGCAATACTGAAACATACTATTATTTATTACGCCTTGCTAAGAGAGTGTAGAAATGTATATAATACAAAATAGCCATTACTCTTACACTACACAGTACTGGAAATCTATCTAAAGATGATATTGAAATGAAGGCAGATGAAGAACTGTATTAGCGGCTGATCACTTGCAATAGAAGACCATCAAGAATATTTTGGGAGTTATTCTGAGAATTACGGAGCTCAGGCCAATATTTCAAACGATCGTGATCTAGTTGTGATTGTACTTGTGCAATTGTTCTACTTGGGTTTAATTATAAATCAAGATCGTTTCGAGGCATCTGTCAGAGTTAGCCTGGTCTAATGTCTAGAGCCAATCACATTGCAAATGAGCTGCATTATAGAGGGAGAGTTGTATATCCATTTATCCGATGTATTCTGCTCACTTCACATTATCGAATATGTGTCTCAGACAAGCAAATCTTCATTGTCGAATCAACGTCGAATAGGTTATCAATCATCTGTACAATTAGAATACGTATTTATTGATTCGCGGGTCGGATCATTCTCCAAAGAGAAGTTGCTGATCGATTTACTGCAAAATCAGCCTGATATTTCCAGCCGGCAGAAACAGCTTCGTCCTTGAAGCGACTTACGTCAATAAAACCCCACATACTCCATCTGTTTGCTTCCCACAAAAAATAATGCACCATACTAAATACCTAATATCGTAATTACACTAATCCAAATACTGTGATCTATATTGCCTTCTTAAGATATGACAAGGTACATTTTCTTCAAATATTAACATATCTGTTGTTAGTTACATTACAGCCACACGTCGTCAGTTCATAGCAAATTGATGGTATGATATTTCCTGATAAAACGTGCATGATCACATGAGGATGTTGTCTATTTTAATACATTTTGATACCAATTTTGGGGAGAAGACACATAAATGATAGTCTCTGAGTATTCTGAAGGCACACATCAATAAAAAGTTGAATCTTATCTCTAGACAGCCCATATCTACCTGTATTTAAATTAAAATCAACATCCAGTTTGCTGACATCCCTAGCTTCGTATCAATATTCACTATTCCTGGTATCAATACCAGGAATAGTGAATATTGGGATACGAAGCTAGGATGTCAACAAGCTTTTGAGATGTTGATTTTAATTTAAATACGGGTGAATGTAGGCTACTGTCTAGGGGCAAGACAGCTTTTTTTGTGAGTAATTTTTTTCTTCAAGTTACTCAGAAATTATCAAATTTGCAAACTCTTTGATGATCTTGCCCCCCCAAGATTTAGAGTGGTAGGAATGCCAAAAAATGTGTGCCAAAACGAAAAGAACAGTATCACTCATATATGATCACAAAACTCGCGTTTGCTCAGAATGCATCAGCTTCCATCAATTGGTATAATTTGTCTGTGACGACGGTGGCAATCTTGGCAACCAATAACAATGTTTACTGTTTGGGGAAAATGATTTATTGTCGTATCTTAAGAAGGCAATATAGATCACAGTATTTGGATGGGGAATTGGGTCCCAATTACGGTAAGTAGATTGTTTATATAGTTTCATTGTCTGTTTCTTGTAGAAAGACAAACAAAATATGTGGGGTTTATTGACTGCCAAAAGAGTCGCTTTCAAAAAGAGACCAAGCTGTTTCGACCAACCGCAAATATTGAAAAATTCAGTTTTGCGAAAAGTTGATCAGGCTTGGTTTCTTTTTGGAGGTGATCCGTTCCGCAGTCAATTAATGCCAAATATTCCCATTGTACGGATTGATTGACTCAGCCCATTCGAAATCAACTTCGACTGTGAGAAGATTTGCTGATGCAGTGACACATATTCGATATGTGGGACAAGGACACACAGTCGCTCCGCCATATCTATACCTCTATAGTCTAGTGTAGCATTTCCAGTGATTTTTATCTAGACACCAGCATTTGTTAGGCTGCTCTACATTTAGGCACAGACAAGAAAGAAAATTACCTTGATTTATAATAAAAACAGTAAATTTATTCACACAAATTTTGGTTGATAAATCACAACTAAGATCACGATCGTTTGAAATATTCTGACCTGAACTCCGTGGGTTCATCAGAATAGCTTTTTGCAGTGTTTTCCCATTGCAAGTGATCAGCCGCCCGATACGAGGAACAGCGTTCTTCATCTGCGCTTTGATTTCAAACATATCATCTTTAGATAAATTTCCAAGTGCTTTGGTAGCAGCAAGGCCTTGAAAATTAATAATATTTTTTATGTGCACCGGTACATAACCAACCTTTCCTTCTACTCTCTGCCAAAACCTGTAAAGGTATATTTATTCAATAATTTTACCCCACCTACATCATCCAAAAAAACTTACCAAACGTTCTTGGCCAGTCTGAGTCGCTGAGGTATTTGTATTGCACATTTTTACAACCAATAAATATAATTTAACGACTAGCGGGTGACAAAAACAACAAAGTTGATGCGGTTACTTTGACGACAAAACTTTCTTGTTTTTATTATACAATTTCACTGTCAGAACTTAGCGTAACAAAAGGTAGGAATGTTCAATATCACGATATGAATCCAGTGAATGAGAGATGCTCATAGTTGCTCAGAGTTACTCAGGGAATGCTCAGTGTCTTGCCCCTAGGCTACTGTGAATTAATTGTGTAAATGCATGCAAAGTCAGGTAATATTTGTTTTTGGCTTCATCTTATATTTTCGATAAATTAGATTTGTTTAAAACAGTTCAATAGTTCTTGGTTGAGGGTTATCTTTGCCACTCCAACCATCCAATCTTGTACATAAAGGGTGGGCGGAATCAAATTGCGACACACACAAATATTCGGCAAAATTCGCCCATTCAACCAATCATCTTCAAACTTTCAGGGAGTAAAATATAACATGTTATGAATATTTTTGCATGTTTGTTTTATTCAATTTTCAATTCCAAATACACGAACCTTCTTCATACTTACTACTCGCGAGGTCTACAGCACAACATTTGGACTCAACTTTCTTTTGCGTGGCAATCAATTTTTTCTTCATATCTTCCTCCGATTTCACTTCCTTAGGATTCTTCCGAGGTGCCTGCTTCATGTTGGCCCAGTACTTTTCAATTGGCTGCAATTGCGGTGCGTTTGGGGGTTGAAATGCTTCGGCACGAAATTGAAGCCTCACTTAGCCTTGTACCACTACCACAAAACCTCTTTCGAGTAATGGCACGGAGGCTAAAATCCAGTGGTCGAGAAAATCGTAGGATCATCATGTGACCTCAGATGCCCATTGCCCATTGACCCAGATTGCCCATTGACCTTTCCAGTTGTCACGAATGGGGTGCTCCGCTTTCCGCACGAGGAAATTGCTAGCCATATCATATATTGTTTGGCAAACTTTGACATCTTCTGCTTTCTAACGTCCTCAGGGACATCGAATTTATGATGCGCAGTGAAAAACTGGAGCCCCGGAAGCTGCCAAAGTCTCAGCTTTTTACATACGTCTCATGATCCATAACGAGGCAATGGCGGTTTCCGTCCACATCTGGGTGTGGAGACTGCCAGGCACGTAAGTTTTACCTACCGGATTCTGCCGTTCATCGAGATTAGACGCCTTTGGGACTTTGAACGTGTGATGTCCTTCACGATTTTCGCATCTTGCACGAAAATTTTGGTTAGATTCAGTTTCATCGCCACATCTCGAACTGAACTGTTCGGATTCCTCTTGAAAGCTAGCTTGAACTACCCGCTTGTGATCCATACCACTATATGGAGATCCATTACTGCCACTTTTTTCTTTCCGATCGATGGTCAAATGTTCGTGGTACCGATGTAAAACACGAGACACCGTAGAATGTTCCATACTCAGCTTCCTTCTGATGGCACGATGAGAAAGATGCGAATTTTCGAGGTCCGTGCGCAAATTTTTTTTTTTGTACCTACACTACACTGAAAATTAATTTTCGTTTATATTACGAAATCGAAGGTAGGACTAACAAATCTATTCGTTGTTTTCTGCAACGAAACTGATTTGTACTTTTTAAGAAGCTACCTTCGTATTCAATGCCACATGCGCAGCTGTCACAAGCACCAAGCATTTGTTGACGTTCTACGAAAACAATACAAAGAGCTACGAGTAATTTGTTACCAATAAAAAAGAAACGTCTCTCTGGTGGTTGCATGAACGACTGACAGATCTACGTTATCGACTCAAAACCTAATTTAAAAAAAAAAGGCAACCACGAGAAGCTGTTCGTGACATGGGATTTGATCCTGCATTTTCAGGGAGAGCTATTATTGAGTCCATGGTTGATTTCACTAGGACATGTTGACTTGTGAGAAGTTACTTGATTATTGTGCATGAGGTTCTAACTCTCGACAGCGCTTTCATTTCTATTTTGGGATAAATTAATGCTTCCCATCATCCCAGCAGGAACACGAACGTTTATGAGTACGACCGAAGAGAAGCAGTGATTGGCTGGTCTGCAGCAAATTCATTTTGTGCATTGTAAAAAATATGTGTAATGATAGCATTTTGTTAGATGACATGTTTCAAACAATTTACGAGACATTGGTTCTATGTACAAAATCCATGTATACGAAACGAGTGAAAGCTTATTTACGAAAATAAATGATCAGTGTAGTGAAACTTACACAGCGTTAACAGATCCACATTGAAATTTTTCCACCCAAAATTTCAATAGAAAATACCCAACGGATAAAAAGTTACAGTCATTTAGAAGTGGTGTAATTTGATTCCGTCAAACCCTTAGTTTCTTCGCTGTTCCCGGAGGACTTTACTCTCCAGCAGGAGCTGGAGACTACTAACTTGAAATCCATCAAATCGACCTCTACTGACCAGTGAGGGAGTTTTCTTCGATTCGGGAATTTTTGCACCAAGAAGCGTTCGTAAATTTCTGATGAAATTATCAATGTACTTACATTTTGGAAATCATTTTTGAAGATGAAGTCGTAATTTTTTGCGGTTTTTGCATAATATTTCTGTAGCCATCGAACGTTTTATCCATTTGTTAATGCTAATTTAATATGAGTTATGTTTAAATAAACAGCAAGTAACGATGCTCAAAATTGTTGAGAAAATTTATTACATTCCTGGGTCTCCCGGAAATAGGATTTAAATATCCCGAATTCCGGGATGCCGGAAACCGCTGAGAAATGGAAGTTCTATTAGAAAGCAATAATTTCCTAGAATCGATGCGTGGGAATGTTTCTTATCGATTGGTGCAAAAATTGTGAAAATCATTGGAGATACGACTCAGATATTGACGTTCAAAACTTGACTACTATTTGTGGCGGTCGCAATTCGATGTTTACTTAAATTATACCCCAGTATGGAAAGCAGAGACGTAGCTTTATTCTAATCTACTTTCTTTATAACGCAGCCAATTCCCAAGAAACTACGAGGCTGTAATAGCATGCATATATAGGGCATATGTATAACGTCTAGTGCATCATTAAAGTTGGATTAAAGCTGAAAAGGGCCCCACTAAGATCGAACTAATGCTATATCTTTTGTAATGCCATAAGAAATTGCTAAAGTAGCATTATTGCATTGGTAATGCATCACTACATTCTTAAGCTAATCTAACGCTTCATTACTCGACAACTGTTGAAGTGATGCGATCCCGCATTACCGATGTTAATTTTGGGTTGAATAAGTTGCAATAATATAGTCGCTTGTGGTTGCTTGGGTTGTTAAGGTTTTGTGCACAAATTACGTGAGTAACAAAGTTGAGAAAAATGTACGCAAAGGAGGTTGTGACTAGGTTGCTGCTCGCCCAAAAGCCCGTAAAACAAATAACAACGATTGTGGGTTGCCACCGTTTACCGTATCCAATGTTCAGTTCTTGATGGACCACGTCCACGGCCCGTGCGCACCCCGAAGGTCATCATATGAGTGGAAACAAATTGGGGCGAAATCCTATCAGATCGATCCGGAAATTGGCTAAGTAAGCCGATATTTTAAAAACTACCATGCAGCGGTTGGTCAAAGGTGACTTGAAATGTTCGTCAGGGCAAGAGTAAAGTGGCACCTTGTAGCGGAGCGAATCCAACATTTTCCGTATTTCTACCGTTGGAACACAGATGCAGGAAAGATTAGTTGATGCTTCTTTTGCCTGTAGGTGGACGTTTTTTGTATGGGCCTTCATTTTTTTTTGAATGAATCGTCACCTTCCCATTTCTCCCCTACCACGTAACATAATTAATGGACCTTCCATTATAGCGCCTTATCTCGCTCACTGAAATTGAGATTGAAATTTAAAATGTTCTACAATAGTCTAATAATACAATATAAAGAAACATCCATGCTCATCCATCCAAAATAACAATAAAGGAACTGTTGCTATTTATGCTAAGCCCATCGATTTTGCTTTACACGGTGGAGACTAGGTCCTATACCCAATGATTTCATTATCTCCAATCCGCTCAACCAATGATTTGTGATACAGCGTACGGATTATTATAATTTGAGATAACTCAATACCGAAATCAACAGGTAATTAGTAGAGACTCACTTGGTACCTTACTTTCTTATTTTTTTTATTATTCATTTATTTGTACAGGCTCAATCGAATCACCTTCACAGAGCCAAGTTTTCAGATGTATGTACATCAATTATCTTAAAACTAAACTTAAAGGTGTAAACCCGATTACTCGCGGCCGTCTCGAGGTTAAAAGGAGCTACAATTTATGGATGGGAAGATGGGTGGAAATTTAAGGTATGGTTTATACAACACATTGATTTTAAATTCTTAATTGTCTAAACACTTATAACTATACAATTTATGGATTTCTTTTGACTTGAAATTTTTATGAAAAAGAAAAAAAACACACACACACATACACACATATAAAAAAAAAACTTATAGTGAACGTACAGGTTAAACTAACTAAAACCTAAGACTAATGTTAATTCAAAAACACATAAATTAGTTTTCATGTACTCCAAATCACGTACAGCCAAAATATCTCAAATTGGCACATTGGGTTGTCTACCTCGAGCCTGAAGGGAATTATAAAGCTCAGATCTGGCTTCACGAAGCTCATCACAAGACCAAATAACCTGCGTCCTGATAGCCTTGTCACAGAGATTGCTGTCGCTCAGCACAACCCGGTGAGCGTTCAAAGAATAATGATTGGACATGAGGCGAGACATCACACGTCTCGATGCACATCCATCCCCCTGAATCAATATTTCTTCGACACCTTTGGGATGATAGAATATTGCCATCGCCCCAAATCTCCTTTACTTCATACTGCCAGCTGACGAGTGACTGTTGACGAAAAATAGGAAAAGCATCATTAAAGGCGATTTGTCGATTGTGAATATCGCCTTCCATAGCGCCCACCTTTGCAAGCGAGCCCGCGTTCTCATTGCCCGGAATTGAACAATGAGATGGGACCCATACAAAGGTGATGATAAAATAACGCGAAGATAAAGCACTAAGAAGCTACTGTATGTTCATGAGAAAATACGAGGAGTGCTTTATCGGCCTCTAGAAAAGTATATTCTCTATAGAACGTAGCGTCCGTAAAAATGAAATACTGATCCGGTGTAAATGAGACAACAATTACCAGCGTGAAGTGTATTGCCGCTAATTCAGCGACATAAACGGATCAAGGAGCTTGAAGTTTACGATTGGCGCTATGAATTTTACTAGATATAGCAAAGTTTGCAGATTCCTTTATCAATGATCCGTCAGTGAAGAACGATTTAATGGAATTAACTTGGCCAAATCTTTGCATCAAGTATCACAGAAGCATGTATGATTGCAATCATATGAAGATGATGCCTTGGGATTCCATTAAGCTCCTGCTTCATGCATAAATCAAAATGAACCGAACTGCCGAAGTCGGAGAAGCAAACATGGTTGGGAATATTCGGCGAAGAGCTGACATCCTGTGTTATGTACAAATGGTACAAAGCCATGTAGCGAGTTTGAGGATTCAACTCAAGAAGCTACTCAAAGTTTTCGATTACCTGTGGCTTCATGATTTCACACCTGGTGAGGAGACGGAGTGAGATTTGTTTCTATACAGAGTTAATTTCACAGTAATTTAAGTTGCTAGCAAGTGAAAAGTGTATTTGAAGTTATCTGGTATCGAGTTGTTCGTGTTACTAGACTACATCTGGTTGAGATATATATGCCTAGGTCACTGCTAGGTTGTTTGCAATATAAAAATCTATAAAACAAAGTCACGGTTTTTATTGTAAAGAGACATGGTGAGGAGCGGGTTAATCTACCGATGAAAGGCTACTGAAAAGGGGCCTAGCACCAGCAGATTCTCTACCCCTGCACGTTTGTAGGTTGGGTTTGATATTTATCAGGCTTGCGTGGGCCCTCGTAATGAGGACAATGCCATGTAAAATGTTCTACCGTGTGATAGACAAATATATTGTCAACTTTGGAGTGCTCTAACTTCACGAAATATTGAGCGATTTTAATTCTCTTAAAAGCATTTGACGAAGGCATTTTCTTACAACCCATAAATTTTTTTCTAATTTGTATGTAACAAATTTTAAAAGGGTGAGGGGGGCTTAGAATAACATAAAAATGCCTTACGTATTTAATCATTAAAATTTGCCCAGCCTGTCATTTTGAAAAACTCTCTAATGCATCATAAAAATTCTGTACTGCGTCCTAAACAAGTGAACGCGAAGTAGTGAACACGCACGATTTTAACAACTCTTTCGAAATTTCAACGTGGTCGAATTGTCGCCCAACAAATATCAGTGTCGAATAATCGCTTGTTCAAACACATTGGGAGAAGTTATTCAGCTTTCTAGAAGAAAAAGCTGAATAAATTCTCCAAATTTGCTTGAACAAAAAGTTACTCAGCATTGATGTTTTTTGAGCGGTGCTCGAGAAGCTGAGACAGCAAAATTAGTGTGTGTATCAGCGTCAACGGTTTGCCGTATTATGGCTGAGTATTAGAAGTACGGTAAAACGACGGCAAATAAAAGTGCGTGTGGACGTAAAACGAAATTAGATGCCAGACAAAGGACACTTTTGAAGCGAAATATAACGAATGATCGCTGAATAAGTGCTGTGAAAGCAATCGCTGGAAGAGTCCGTTTCTGTTCGAACAGTTTGAAAGGAACTCCACGACTAAAACGTGTACGGCAAAGCTGCTATCGCAAAATCATTGATCTCCAAGACCAACGGGTCTAATCGATTACACTGGTACAATGAGTACAAATCATGGAAGTTGTATACTCGAATTTATCATCGTACACGCAATTCCCTACTACAGGGCAGATTTATGTGTGGAGGACACCGTAAGAAGCATACCGAACTGATTGTCTGCGTCTAACTGGGAACCACGGAGGAAGGTATGTTATGGTGTGGGGTGTCATATCATGGTACTTAGACGAACCAGACACCGGCAGAAAGTCTCTCAAATAAAGATAAGAAGATATCATGCTACTCAGATGGGCCAATCATTGATTTGAAAGAAAAGATCACTGCTAATGATTATGAGGATGTTTTGGGCAACTTTGAATATGAATCCTATATGATTTTACCCATGATGAAAACTGTGTTTCCGAACGGCGACGGAATTTTTCAGGACGACAATGCGCCCATTCATATTGCCGGAATTATCAAGTCTTGGTATGAGGAACTCGATAAGAACTTTAAGCACCTGTCATGGCTAGCAGAACCTTCGGATTTGAACATCATCAAGCCACTTTGGTTCACATTGGAAGCTCGAATTTACAGTGGTTTTTCTCCTCCATCGCCGTTGAAAGCGCTCGAGGATCTTTTAATCCAAGAATGGTACCGAATTCCTATTAAAACCATTCATAAGCTGTATGAGTCAACTCAAAGACGAATCCAAGCAGCCCTCCAAGCAAATGGCGATCCAACGCCGTATTAGTTTGCATTCTTTGAACATTAGAGAAATATAGAAAACTTTCCATTTGTTAAAGGCCATATTTTTCTAACGGCTGTTCGTGAATACACATCATGTTTAGATACAATTTCTCTGGGACGTTCTGGTGCTAAAATGTAATAGGTCTACTACAAGTTCACTCGGGAGTGGCCAATGTGTCCAAATGTCCACTTTGAGCTTAAGGAAAGCTTTGTGATGAAAAAAAAAGAAGAAAGAGGTGTCGCTCGGCATGTTTTGGATGAAAAAAAGATCTGGCCGCTTCCAGAACCCTTCAGAGGAACTTGTTCCAAGAAAATGACCATATCTCGGCCATTTCAAGGCCGATTTTTGAGTGCAATGTGTGCGGTATTAATACCCCTCGACTAGAGATGTCAGTCGTGTATCTTACCGCATTCTAACCGCTCGCCACGAATAACCGCGAGTGTCGATGTAAGCATGCAACCAATACGAATCGGCCTCTTTCCTTCTCAGCAGTCACCGTGTGAGGACACAGAGGTTGGTAGCTCCCGTTCCAAAGGATATGTATAGCCAAACCGTGACTGGCCAACCGAAATCGGGGGAACCATGGTCATTCTCGTTACTGTATTGTAAAAAAAATTCGTCAAATGCTTCTAAGAAAATGAAATCGCTCAATATTTCGTGAAGTTAGAGCACTGCAAAGTTAACCTATCCTAGTTGTTTTGTCTACACCCTTTGATTTCCTACAGATGGCGTTGGTAATCGCCAATTCACTCCTTGAATGACGGCTGTCAAAATTTCAACCATTTCTGTCCACGCATTCATTAGTGACAACCAGGGTTGCAATTTCTCTGGGGAGAATCACCCGGGTGCACATTTCTAGCTCTCTTTGGTGAATCTCACTCAGTTTCTACGGAGATATTTTCCATTGTTCGACACAGCACGGGAGAGCGAGAGAATTGACAGTTCGCTGCCTGAGCGTTCATACACTCACTGCAGTGTGAACGAAGAAGAGTGAATGAGCAAAAAAGCTATAAACCACACTAACGTGAGTAAAACCTTGATTCAAGCATTAAGAAAAAATTGCTGGAAAACGGGAACAAGAAAGTACATTCCGAAGTTTTTTTCGCGGCTCCCGGTTCCTTTTTTGTACTTTCAGAATATCATAGATGAACATTACAAATGATGGGCCTCAGATAACCTAGTTTTCGAATCCCAGTCCCAGTCGACTTAAATAAATATCGACTTTCCTGGCATGAGGTGATGGGCATTGGTGATGGGCTTCGAAAGCTTAATAACTGTGGAAGTACATCTAGAACATTAAGTTGTGAGAGTCTGGCAATCATCTAATTGCGATAAGCAATATGCTTGGATACGCCGAAAAGAAGACGAAGAACATTAAGAAATCAGTAACATTGTAAAAATGTTCAAATTCAAGTTGCGGTATAAAACTAACAATGAAGATTTTCAACAGGGTGACTCTCCCCGGTGAAATAATTGTGCTCTCTTCGGTGCTCCTCAGAGATCACTCACACGCTCGGGCCTGTTGTGTGGTGAGGGTGCTAACGACAAACACTTTGCTGTCACTCAACTTGTGATGTCTAGCAGAGAGTGGAAACAAAACAAAAATCTCTCGGGTGAGTTTACGTTTGCCAATGTGCGGAGTACCTTTTCACTAAGCACCCTGCTAGCACCGAGGAGAATTGCATCCCTGGTGACAACAGTGAGAAAAGACCGATCCGCAAGTTGTTTTTTAAAATGAAAAAATCCAAGTTTTTAGTTTTGATAAAATACTACGCAAGAAAACGGCTGCCGAAACCAAAGCCAAGCTGGATAAGTATTTTCCAGAAACTGCTCCGTCGATTCAAACGATCTACAAGTGGTTTGCTGATTTTCGTCATGGCCGTACGAGCACCGTTGACGCACCGCGTTCTAGACACCCAAATGAGGTCACTACAACAGAGAACGTCGATAAAATCCATGATATAGTATTGGAGGATCCTAAAGTGCTAGCTCTCAATTTCAGGCTTTAGGCAAACATCATGCATTCCGTTTTCGGCATGAAGAAGCGCTCAGGAGAATTTGAGCAAGTTTACCCGAAATCCGAAGGAGTTCGTGCGCCGATTCATAAACATGGATGTTACTTGGATCCATAACTAAACATCGAGGTCATCGTAGCAGGCAAAACAGTGGGTTTCACCGGGCGAAAGTGCTCCGAAGCGCCCGGTAACGCAACAATCGGCGAAAAAGGTTATGGCCTCCGTGTTTTGGGATGCGCAAGGTGTAATATTCATCGACTATCATGAAAAAGGTAAAACCATAACAGATGCATATTATGCGGCATTATTGGATCGTTTAAAGGATGATGTCCACATCCGCTGTCGACCTAAAAGGAGAGTATGTTGAGACATAAACCTAGTATATCGTGAACTGACTCGTTTGGACGTTCTTTACTAAAATCTGAAGTCTGTAATAGGGAGTATAGTGCATTTAGTAAATTAAACCTGCAAAACAAAATTGGAAGACATCATCTCTTATTTTGGTTATTTTCAATTGTTTATAGTTGTCAACTGATAATATTTGATAGTTGAATTGATACCCGGGAAAATTTCCAACCAATTGATGTTAAAATCTTGAACATCTATCGAGCATTTATTAAGTAATTAGCGTTTAATTTGTACAATATTTCGTGATGTTCGCATATTTTTAGTTTTTTAATTGACACCTACCCTTGCCGTAAAACGTAGTTTACGTCAAAAAAAAAAACTCTTAATATTTCATACGTAAGATCAATGCTGGAATACTCCAGTATGGTATCGTTTCATTGTTCAGTCACACACGAAGAAAGATAAGAATCAGTACAAATTCAATGCCAATTGTATGCTCTTCGTTAATTTTGTAAATTTCGTAAATTAGATCGTATGAAGCACGCTGTATGCTTATCGATATGCAAACATTGAAAAAGCGTCGTGAGACTGCTATGATCTTATTTGTAAACGATTTAGTTTCGCAAAAGATTAACTCAACTGAAATTGTATAAAAACTTAATGTTTACATACCTAAACGGCAACGACAAACTCGAAAGATGTTTGCAACCAACCATAGCCAGACAAAATGATTCCAAATATGGCCCTTTTAACCGAATTATAATCTTCACTGTAAAACTATTGTCTTGGCAATGTCTCAGAAAAATTTGAAACAACACATAATATCATCACGAAATCAGAACATTTTAAATTTAAACTAGTTTTACTAATATTTATGTAACTGTTAACTTAATGCATGTTATAGTCTGACAATAATGATTGACGAAATGAATAATTGAATAAATAAATAGATAAAATACGTAAATAAATAAATAATTAATTAAAAAAATAAATAAATAAATATATAAATAGGTGGACACTCACTTAGTACCTCGTAGCAAGATGCTTAGAGATGGACCGGAGAATTTAATGAGCTACCTCCACCAAAAGCAAAGGCGTAGTTCTACGTCAAAAACTGTTAAATTTACCATAAAGATAATTCAAGGGACTTTTTTCATTAGGGTGAATCTAACATTGAGCGACACTCTTTGACTACTTTCTCTTTTATTCATATTTTAATCACCTTCACGTTTTTCATGCTATTAGATTGTGGAGTAAGCTAGTCAGCACTGTTGTGGTTCGATCTGTACTAAAGGATCTCTAAAAAGATTAATAATGCCGCTGTAATAAATGAAAGAGAGCGAGACAGGGAGAGAATCTCTCATTTATAGATTCAGCAGGACGCTGATAAAAGTTCCAAAATTGTACTCAGGCATAGCACACCGTAGATTAAAATGTATTTTTTCATTCGAATAACGAGAACCTGATTTAAAACTGTCAAGCACTGGGGAACGCGATTTCCAAAAAATGTATAAATCTAGTGACCATCCCTACCACCCAGAACTCGCACATAAACAACTTCTCTTTGCACTTCCACTCTCGCAGAGACCAAACACTGTGCCAGCCTACTAGTCGTGTGTGCAAGCACAGTTCTCCCATAACATAACCGGGTCAGATTAACTTGCTTGCCATAGCAGGCGAATGGGGCAGCCCGAGTCGGTAGTTGATCGTCGCTGGTCGACCGGTGAGGATCTGTGTCGCGCTGTTCAGATAGTGCACCAACCAGCCTACTACATATTGCACCGCGTACCAACTCAGTCCATACTAACTAGTCTCCCCCTCCGCCCGCACGAGACAGTGCCGGTTTTCACCTGCGCTAGTCGGAGGTGCTTTGCGATTGGAGACACCTCTTTCAATTTCAGCAAGAACAAGATATCTTGTCGGCACGGCAACAAAAGCCAAATTTATTGAGCGCAAAACCACCGCATCGTCGTCGAGTTGGTGTTGTTATTTTTTCGTCGGTTCGACTCTCGAGAGTGATCTTTCAATGCAGCAATCCGATTGAATTGGAATAATAAGGGGAGCTGACTGGATCGAGGGAGGGCGCCTAGTCCATAGCGATCGAGAAGGCAGCGAGGCAGTCGTCGTCGGCGAAACTCAGAAAAACTCGAGTTCTAATGGATTTTGTTTTATGTTTAGAAGTTTAGTGCTAATAAAACGTGAGGTAAATCATTACACTCAGTTCAAAGTGAAGAAAAGATAGGAAAAAATAGATGTGTACGAAAAGAAGTAAATGAGCAACCGAAGCGGTGAGGATCGCACGAGAACCCGATGAGGCCCTCGGGAGTTATGAAATCTGTTCTTTTTCTCACGGTCTTACCGGTGCAGCTGGATCCAACAGCCGTCTAGGAAGCGAGGAAGAAGTTGTTGGCGTTTGAGAGAAACCAACCTGAAAGAGTTGTTGCTTCTCGGTTCTTATTATGAGGCCAAATCCAATTATGGTTAATTAAATTTGAAAGCATCGGAAGGGCATAATACGTTATCGAATTTCGCCCGAGGTGCGGTTTCTACGGAAAGTTACAGTGTCGCTGAACGACGGTGGCCGAAAGTGCATACAACCGGTCAGGCAGTTCGAATTCGAATTAAATTTGGTTTCTGCATCGCGTGTGATGTGCATTGCAAAGTGTTTTATGTCATCGGGCATTTGTTCGACTGGTTGCAACGGTTAAGTGATGGCGAGCAAAACTGTATATTAGCAGGTTAGACTAGCAACCGACAATCGACCGACCAATGAACGCGGTGCACGGTCAATTGGTGGCGATCAATTAACTAAAATATGATATCGTGTTCGGTGAAATGGGTATTCCTTGGAATGGGTCGATTGTGAGAATGGAAATTTGATCGGGTTTTTGGTTTTGGTGGCAATTGCGGTGGTGTTCATTCGGAATGAAATCTTGGTAAGTGAAGGAAATGTTTTTTGAACATGGATGTTTGAGTTGTAATAAATTATATTAGAGATTGCATTATGTGGGGAATTAACGTTTGTGTTAATTTAAAGAATTGTTGGCTAAGTGATCTATATACATTTCTTTTGAAATGTAGTACCGATTTGTAGCGATGATGTGAATGATTCAATTACCACTTTAAAAAGTATGAACAATATTTTACTTGGGCAATGTACGAAAACTTAGAGTGAAAAAGTTGGTATGAAATCTAAATATTACAAAAACACAAATACCTTAAGAAGTTATGGAAGTTATGGAAAAAACAACTGGCTCGTTTTGAGCTGAAGCAAAATGATATAAAACAACCTAACAGCTCTGAAGTGTGCGTAATTTTCAATAATTTCTTTATACTAATTGGAACCCATCGTGCTGATAAAATACCAAAAGTTTATTTTAATTCTTTGAATAACGTTAATCGTGTGGAACGTTCTGTTTTTCTGAAAATAATTAATTGTTACGCGTATTTCATCTACAATGTGCAGACTTCTTCAGTGTCTCGTACTAATAACTCGACTTTTTTGATTAATTGTTGTTTGATTGTTTGGAGTTTTACTTTTGGGTTCATACCTTCGCATCTGTAGTACCAGATCATCCAAACTAAGCAAGTTTGCAAAACAGATGTTTAAAAGTTATTTATTCATTACCACAATTATTCATGACGCTTCAACGCACAAAGCTTTGCCATTAAGAGGGTTGTTATTTACAGTTGTGTATGTTTATTTATTTACAGTCGTGTATGCTTATTTATATTATAAAAAGATCCAAACTTGCATCATAATCTTGCTCTTCCTGTTAGAACTTATGATCACAATACAAGGTTTGCAAACATGTTAAGGGACAGTTCATAAACCACGAAGACTTTTCTGGGGAGGAGGGGTCTGATCAAAGTCTACACTCCATACAAAATTTAAAAAAAAATTGTATGGAGAAAAGTCTACAAGGGGGTACAAGAGTCTGAGATTTTCAAAAATGAGTATTCGTGGTTTCTAAGCATTCCCTAATGAGATCGAAAGCTTTTAGAATTCTTCGTCAAATGCGAATTCTTGCTATGGTACTTTAGTATTCAATATTGTTCCAGAGCGATTGAAATTGATAAACAATCTAAACTTATTTAAAATAAGTTTAAACTACGGATTCAAAATCAATATGTTCAAAATCTCAATCCATATCAACTGTCAACAAAATATTACCATCAGTCTTTGTAAATGTAATAAGACACCTATTTAAAATAAGTCTAACTTGTAATAAATATTTGAAATGTTTTTCGCTTTTTCTGGGATCCTTTACAAGCAACAATGTTCCACTTCCCTTGTTAGTGAATTGGTGTTAGAATTCTTCACCTTACTTCGTACACCAATAGAGAAATCGTTAATTCGTTTTAATTTGTCATGTTTTAGTCTTTGATGAGCTCTTATTCCCAGAGGACTTGCGATAATAGCTTTCTGGTGTAGGGGTTAGTGGTGGGCCTAATATTAAATCATAGTTTTGAGCAACACCGAAACTGCGCCTTTAAAAATGAAGAAGTGATCCATCTGAGCTGAAGGAATTTCAGTCTTTCAATATGAAAAACGTGTTCAGGATCCACAAGATTCTGATGGAAATTCGTTTTAAAATGGAAATGATCCATAACATTAATCAATATAATCCATACTTGATACAGAAATAAAATACCAAAAACGAACCGGTTTATATCTAGGGAATCATGGACAAAATTTTAAAAATTACCCATATAAAACACATTGCAAATCTTCTCTATATATATATATATATATATATATATATAAATATATATATATATATATATATATATATATATATATATATATATATATATATATATATATATAAATATATATATATATATATATATATATATATATATATATATATATATATATATATATATATATATATATATATATAAAAGAATTGCTGTCCGTTCGTGACAGCATAACTCACGAACGACTCGATGGATTTACTTGATTTTTTTTTATTTTATTCGACTTGGTTCCCAACAGGTTAACATAAAGAAAAAAATTGGAAAAAAATCTTGGAAAATGAGAAAAAATCACAAAAACTAAATTGTCATTTTGTATGAGAATATCCTAAGACGCTAGCAGCAAGACCGTCTTTCGTTTTGTAAGGAGAAACCATTGGAAGCTTTTATAATGGCATATTAATAAACAAAAAAAGGAAATGAGAAGAGAGAATCACTCATTGTTACTAAAGGCGTTTTCAAAAGTTATGCGAAAAATGAAAATACACTGGAGTCGGTTTAGCAATTTTCTATGGGGTTTTCGGAATTTGACGTGGTTTTTGGAATTCACGTGAGTAGATAATGTTCGCTTGGATATGGCCAGAAACGCGTGTAAACATAACTTTTATCGCTTTTTACGAGGTGTTCGTGAATTACGGATTTTTAAGCGGATTCAGGGATTTACTCGGTTTTTTAAGATTTTTTTTAATCGCAGTCATGCCTGTGTAGATACCCATATAAACTGGAGTGTATGTATTGGTGACACCTCGAAGCGAGATGTAAATTCTCGATTAACAACAGAATAGGGCCTATCAACATTTGTAAACACACACTTCTGAGCCCTTTTTCTTGCAAGCCATAGGCAACCTCAAACCAATACCTTAATCATGTAGAAGAAAGCTTTTCCCTACACGATGATGCTATAGGTTTGCGTGTGTAGCCTATGGTTTGCGAGAAAAAAAGGTTCAGAAGTGTTTGTTTACAAATGTTGATAGTCCCTTTTTTATTGTTGGTCGAGAATTGGAGTGAAGATCAATTAATTGACTACGAAGGCAAACTTGCTGCATATCAATACGAACCTTTGGTTTATTACAATGCGGATAAATCAGTCGCTATTGGATCAATGAGTGTAGTTTGTTCTCATTGTAATGCATTGAAGTTTCCAAGTGAACCACCAGAGCCTTTTCGTTATTTGGTTTCTGGAGCAGGAAGTGGTTCTAAACATTTTCTGCAGAACTCCCAGAGTTATAATGGTCGTTTTCAAATGACTTCGTTTGGCGCCACGTATATAAAGTTTTCTTGGGTCAATTCTTACAGAGTTTAAAAATAAGTAAGATCATAAATTTCTACAGATTTATTTCATGGGAGATTCGCTCAGCAGCATTATTCCATCATGAAGCGGAACATTGTACAACAATTGCAAGCGATGCTAGATGAGCACAAAGGATTGATTCAAATGTTCAAGACTGCTCTTGATCGAATGCCATCTAAAAACCGTAAGATTGTGATTCGAGCTAATTGCTAATTCTACAATTTTCCTGATGGATAGTTTAGGTTCTGGTAAACATTTTTGAACCAACCCCGGGGTACCGAATATTGACAATTTTAAACTCCCTATTTAAGTCATTGGACGCTTAGTTCTGGTAAATTTTTTGCATCAAAACCGGGGTACCAAAAATCGGCGATTTAAACCCCCTACTTAAGCAATTACACGCTTATTTACGGAGATATACGCATTTATCATTCTCCAATTTTCCAATAAGTAGTTTAATTATAAGCAGGACAACGTCTGCCGGGTCAGCTAGTAGTCGATAAAAGATTCAATAACTTTCATTAAACTTGCAAAATTGGTCCAAAGAATGTAATCTTTGCGCAATAAAATACATTCATGTGGTCAATAAATTATTGAAAATGTTTCTCAAAAAATTACCTATGATCCATAAAAGGTCGGGATCCATAAGAGGTTGATGAAAAATGATCCAAATAGGCCAGAATAAAACTTTCTTCTTTGTAGTTTTTGAGGAAAGCTAGCAATCGCTTCTGCAGGCACTCTTTCTGGTTAAATTTCCTTGTAGGTTGTGCCTGTAGTGACGAAAGATTCGCTTTTCAGCCACGCTGGGCAAGTTGCTTGCCAAACAAGGTATGTTTTGGAAAATTTCGATACCTTCTTCGTCCTGAAATGCCCAGCTGTAGGATTTTGGGCTATAGCAGAATAAAAACAGTCCTGGAAGCCGCCTGAAATTCTTCAGGACATATAAAGGGAGTTCCGATCAAAGTTAGGTCGAACAGTAATGTGTGTGAGTCGATCGAAGTGTTTTATTAATAAGTCAAATTCTTTCATCCCTGCCCTTCGGTTCAGAAAGGGGTATGGGCGCGTTCTGCCGAGTCGCTCGCGGTAGATTTCATGTGTGAATGAGCTGCCACATAAACGTTCAAAAATGCCTGAACCAAATCAAATGGACAGCTTGTAATGACCACTTAAAGATGCGATGCGAGATCATTTTCCTGGTCTTCCATTGTGGCACGTAGTAAAATGTTGCTTGTCTTCTGAGTGAAGAGTGAAAACTCATCAGGAATGATCCCTCATATGCATCTGTCCAACCATTCTGAACGGCTGTTGTGAGAATATCACCACGAAAATCTCACATGCGCATAGCATGTTACCTGTTACTAATGCTTTTCCCCTTTCGCCTGTTCTCTTTCCTATCCCATGGCCGTGAGCGGTGTCTTATGACACATTGTGAGTCTCGATATGCGCGCTACCAAAGTCAGCTCTCCAAAAACAGAAACGCCAAGACGATAATATGGACCTACATCAAAGGAAGGATGAAGCAGTAAGTGAGAAACGAGGAACCGTAACTAATTTTACTTTTAGCCAAACAAGCTAACACAAGCTTCAAAGGTAAGATAATTTCAAAATCAAGGTAAGAAAATCATACATTAATTGTTATGTTATATATTCTCCGTGCGAGGAGTAACGATTATGATGTAGAAGGAGATGTTCGCTCATCACCATGAGGCACCAGAGTGAACAACAATGTTTTTGGCTAGAATTAAAGATATGAAGAAAGTTTTGATAGTTCCGCTAGTGTGCGGCAGGCTTGGAAATTTAACAGATGTTTTATGAAAATTGAGCGAAAAGGGCATGTGTACAGTGGTACTCAGACCAACGACATTTTTGCCTAACATCCCACTGCGGGGTAGGTCGAAGCACGGACTATGTCCGCCACTTCAACAGGCCGTTGTTCACGTCAACATTGTTGTTCACTCTCGGTGCCTCATGGTGATGAGCGAACATCTCCTTCTACATCAAGAAAATCATATCAATTTCTCTGAATTTTTCATATATTTATGTAACATCAAATGTTGGGATAAAGGGAGGGACCATCAGAGTACCCGATTGAAGCGATTTGGATAGGAAGAGTGGGACTGCCAAATTTCTGTTGTTGACATTTCGTGAAAAGGGGGGGCTCTTCACCCCATCTATAATGGGACTTTTTACTAGGCGAGGGATCGGTTTTGGGGTGGTTTATGCGAACTTGTTTCTGGAAGGAGATTCTCTCTAGACCCCTGTAGCTTTGGGTTGCGCATAAGTGTATCTGCTTACCGGCCCACAATACGTTTTTGGCCCTTCATACAGGAACATGATTGAAACATATACCACAGTACAACCTTGACCAAATCGTTTAATTAAAATAGTCCAGTGCTATAGGCAGTTGCCTTGCTTCTACCATCTAATCATCATCATCATCATCATCATCATCATCATCATAAGTCAAATTCTTTTTCACTTTCAAGTTCAGTTAATACCGAATACAGGAGAAATATTCAGCTAAGCTTCCTTTTTACCGAATGCGAATTGCCGGGTCTTCCGTTTAACACTTGCCATAAGATTTTTTATAGTTTCCTTGTCCACTTTATTCGCCTTGAACTGTTTCTCGCTTACAACAGCTTGTTAACTCTTCTTGACGTTCCACTTGACGATGACCCAATATTGGTAGATTGAGCGGAGCTCTTGTGTGTTGGGAGGGTTCTTGTCCATGGGCACCACTTGAACTTTGTGGGCAGCATACCACTCCATGGCCTTTTTCCGTGATGGCAAGATGCCAAATCCGGCCAACATAGAACGGAACAATTGTGTCGCTTCAGGAAAGGCAGTAGACGTTTTTGTAGGCACTCGCTTAGATAAATTTCATGGTTGACGGTTCCGGTCGCAATGTAAACGTTGCTCTTCAAGCCACAGGTACAGACGACCTGCTACGCCAGATATTTCTTCACTAACTTTGACAGTTTAATGTGCTTGAAAATATCGTTCCCCGGTTTATCGTTCCGGTTGCCGTATATAAATTCCTGTCAGGAAGCTGTTTAGAGTCTCGCTTTGACGTAAGTTTCATCGTACTGTAACACGTGATCAAATTTCCGTCCGGCATCGTGGCCACAGCTTTTCGCGATATACTGCTAGCGCAGCCGACGATGTGTTTGTTTATCGTCGCGATTTGGAGTCACACTTACTTGTACGGCGACAGTCCAGCTCGTTTTTAGCTCTATCTATGGATTTGAAGGCGCCACTCCCAGCTTCTTTGCTACATCTTGAACGGAGAGGTTGGGGGTTCCGCTCAGAAACAGCGGGCAGCTCTTCTTTGTCGTCGCTGTGGACTCCGGCTACCGATTTCCTCCCGATCCAGCTTTCCTGGACAAACGTTCACCGAACGCTACCAATACGGTGCCAGATAACAGGTGATTTAGCCAGGCGTGAGAGAAGTGTGCGATTTCGCGTGCTGCACGTGCCGGTATCGTGACGCGTTGCTTCTCTACCGCCGACGACATTTTTGATACAACTGAAGTGCTAATCTCAAAATCAAAATAGACGCATGATGCTACATGAACACATGCTTCAACATGGGTGTGCAAAATTTTGTAATGGTAAACCCGGCCAAATTTTAATCGAAACACCCTTTAATAGAGTTCTCGTCCATAACAAGGCATGAAAATTTCTTTCAACGCATTTCAAACGTCGTTCAAACGTCACAGGTCGTAATTTTGCAGTAGTTCTCCTAGTTGTTTTTGCAATTTGTAATTGTTTCTCTATATACGTTTTAAGTCTCAACAATGAATCTTTGCTGTACATTTATAATGACAAAATTATAGAGAGAGAGAGAGAGAGAGAGAGAGAGAGAGAGAGAGAAATCCGTCAACATTATCTAAAGTTCCAGAAACTCAATTGATTACCAACCGAATTTCATAAAATTTTCCGTAAATTTCCTAAAATAATACGAATTGGAAACCCAATTTTTTTTTAATTCTTGTTATTCTTACAATTCCACAAAATTCACATGTTCCTGAAATCCGAAAAAGTTCTTGATTGACCCTTGAGTTCCCAAAAAGTTTGAAATTTACCACACATTTAGTGTAACCTATGAAATTCTCTGAATTCATAATTCTTTGACATGTGCTACCTGCCATTTTAGCTGAATAAAAACTAAAACATTGGTTGAAATAAACTCGGAGATGAACCAGAGTCTAGCTGAAACTCTGAAAGCTCTAGCTGAACTCTGAGCTGAAACTCTCTAAAACAGATAAAATAATAACAATTTAAACTTGACCTTAACCATATCATATCACCGCTTAAATTTATGTGTGCTAAGTTTCTTCGATTAAGCCATGAATAAATTGAAAAATAACTCTTTAATCAATATAAATTCTCAGCATTTCTTTGAATTAGGCATTGCGCCTCTCTAATTTTCTGAAATTTGTTGAATTTCTTTGAATGTCTTCAAATTTATCCGCGAATCTCTGAATGTTTCTGAATTTTTCGGAATTTCTGTTATTTTTCTCGAAAGTTCTCTTAAATTTTCAGAACCTTTCTGAATAATCCTGAATTTCTCTGAAATTCGCTGAATACCTTCAGTATTTCACTGAAAATCTTCGAAATTCTCTCAAGGATTGTGATTTTCTTTATTTTTGAATTCCTCTCTGAATTTCTTGATTTTTCTTAGATTTCTATGAATTTTTCTCTAATTATCCATATTTTTTCTCAATTTCTCTAACAAATGTGTGCATTTCTCTGATTTTTCTGAATTTCTATGAATTTTATTGATGTTTTCTAAATATATCTGAATAGATCAGATATATTTCTGTGAAATTCATTAAATACTTCAGAGTTTCCAGTTTACTTCTACTTAATATTTTAGTGCATTTCTCGGAATTTCTAAAAAACTTCTCTCAATGTATTTGAATTTCTATGAATTTTCTTGAATTTTCTGAAATTAATCTGAATTTATTTGAATTTCTCTTGAAATCTGTAAATTTCTTGAAGTTTCTTGTACATCTCTGAGATTTTCTAAAATTCTCTGTATTTTTACCCATTTTTTCTATAAATTTTCTCTGAATTTCTTAAATTTCCTGAACTTGCATTTAATTAACTCTGATTTTTTTTTTCTGAAATTCTGTGAAACAGTATTTAAACAACTTTTTTGGGCGTATTGGTAGAATTATTATGATTGGGAAGCTAGGAGAATTTAAATAAGGTGTTAAGTTTCAATTCTCCTGGTTTATCAGATTTAGCTTCAATGACATTCCCTTTGTTTATCTGATTCGCTCTGAATCCCTCTGTTTTTTTTCTGATTTTTTGTGAATTTAGAATTTCGTGAATTTCTCACAGACATTTCTGACACATGTCCTAAAAATTCAAAATCTCCATAAATATGTCTGAATTTCTCTGTTTTTTTGATTTTTTCTCTTAATTTCTTTGAATTTCTCTTCAATCTGTAATCCGAGAAATTTGTCATTACTTCTCTGTTCTTGATTTTCCTTGTTTACTTAATTTCTCTAAAAAAAAATGGGCATTTCTCCGATGTTCTCTGAATTTTTCTAAATGTTTCTGAATTTATTTGAATTTCCTAGATTTTTACTGAATTACTATGAATTTACTTTATATGTTCTGAATTTCTATGAATTTCCTACACAGAAAAGAATAATGAATTTTAACAAGAGCGTAAAATTTCCTCTCATTTGATTACAAGCCAAAGGAGGCGTAAATAACGATATTGTTTGCAATCTTTCATGCGCCATACAACAATGTTTGTAATCTTTCATGCAGCAGGCTAGATTCAGGCGTAATCTGGCTTAAATTTACATGAAATATTCCATTATTGTCTACCAAAACAAGCATTCCCTTTAATATGTGCATTAGAAAACGCAGAAAATACAATGTTTCTTTTTATCTGTGTAGATTTTTTCTGCATGTATCTGCATATTTTTTAATTTCTCTGAATTTTATTGACACTGAGATGAGATGGGAGCATGGTCAAATCAGCAAACTGACTTGAAAAAAAGCTTGTAGTAGTTCACCTGCATTCAAAATTTTTTAGCAAATGGCAAGTTGAAAAACGAACTCAGCTGAAAAGAAAAATTGATTTACCCTCTATTCTAAACCAACTGATGTTCGTAGCAGTTTCTATTGACTTCTATTAATTTTTGTGATACTAGTGAAAAGTTCAGCTAAAAAATGCTGTTTTAATTAACCCTCAAAACTTCTATTCCTCATTTATTGTTTTCCATATACATATTACCAGAACTGCTCCAATTCATCCTCCGCCTGTTTTACGACATCTCCATAGTTTAAGATAATCTGTTCGGGCAGCTTCAGTATTCGTGCTCCTCATAAAACCGGTAACGGCGCGTTCGGAACGTTTCGTGGGAGTTTCACCACCAAGCAGGCGCAATTTTGCTCTACGCTGAGCAGCCAAATTTAGAGCCACCCCATGTGGGCGGTTCCTGGAGCGACGAGCTTGACATTTCTCGCGGCTGATGAAGTCGCTCGCTCACTAGCCTGCTCGCAGCTGTAGAAAGTTCCCCGTCGATCTAATGAATGGGGCTAACACTTAATTTTTCGAATCTCACGATTTTTGCCCTCGCCTGCCTCTTGTTTTCGTGTACGCGTCACTCCTTGGCCAGGCAACGGATTGCTGAATCTGGTTGAAAAACCAATATTCAGACAACGAATCCTATCATCCTAGCGGGTTCGGGTTCCCTGAGCGACCCGATTGATGCCTCGCCGCCGCCAGCAGCAGTCGCGATTTGTTTTGGACACACTAAGAGACATCAGCTCACGCACTCCACCATCCGACCCCCCCTACCCCTCAGCCGGAGAGGGCACAAAGCCATGGACGTTTGTTAATGAAAGTTGCACACTCTCAGCACTCTCGGGATCAACTGGAACCGGTTCCCCGTATTGAGTCTTGAGCCGCCGCTGTGCAGTGCATAAACGAACGACAGCAGAACTCTGCAGAGCACATAAACAGGTTTCCCACTTTTGAACCCATATCTGGCCGTCGATGTCGTCGTGGTCGATCGTGGTCGCGACCACATCATGAACCCCACGCGTGCGTCAAACAGTGTGTACTGCGGGCCTGTTACGGCCGTCGCAAACCCACGGACGGACGACAACAACCAGCTCATTACATATAATCCCGTTTTTTCTCAAACATATCCGCGCACCCGCGTGGCTCTCAGTTCTCCTGGCCCCTGCCTTCGCTTTGCCGTCGGTTGATCCCCGGTGCGGGGAGATTTCGAAAAAGTAAGGTACGTGGCTATGTCGCACTGTGGCAGCTGACTTCATTCATCGGAGGGTTTAAGATTGTTGTTGTTGTTGTTGTTGTTTTGATGCAGTCGGATGTTGCTTCGCTTTCTTCGGGGGGTTGAGGAGGAGGAGGAGAAGAAGAAGTTGACACCGTAGAAGGAAGTCATTAGACATTTGCAACACTCGTTTATTGGAGCGGGAAGTTGGGTTAGGTTTTGAAGTTATCCAGTGTAGCTGAAGGGTAGAACAAGTTAGGTTATCTATTTGTAGGTAATGTAGCATTTATTTCGAAATTGAACATTGATGAAGAAATGACTATAAAATTACGCCAACAATTTCCAGTTTGTGAATTTCACTAGATCACTAAGTCATTAATCCAAGTGGAATAGCAGTTCAGTTTATCATGAGTTATTTATTTATTGATGGTATCTAGCTGGAGCTGCGTGACAGATTGGTTGTCAAGACTAGACCCTTTTCCAACGTCACCTCTACTACACAGATAAAAAGAAACATTGATTTTTTTGCGTTATCTAATGCACATAAAGGGAATGCTAGGTTTGGCAGAAAATTTTGGGATATTTCATATAAAGTTAAGCCAGATAACGCCTGAATCTAGCTTGTTGTATGGAAGATTGCAAACATTGTTGTATGGCGCATGAAAGATTGCAAACAATAGCGGTGTTTATGCCTTCATTGGCTTAGAATTAAACAAGCGAAAATTTTACGCGCTTGTTAAATTTTTTTTTTTCTGTGTACGACCAATACCTAAGAATCACATGAAATGAAAGGAACATTATTAAAATCTTATATTTTCCTATCAATAGATAATGTTGGAATCAAGCAGTTAGTGTTCATTTCGAAAGCATTTCGAAAGAATTCAATTTATAAGAAGTGCGTTGAGCACTAGTTGAAGTATTTAGTTTTAGACCGTAGTATTTTTCAAAATTTCAGTTTCAATTTTCCCGCGATGATGTTTTGTAACAAAAATAAAAAAATATTTAATTTTCTGCGTTATCTGCACGCTAAGATCATTATACCTTAAATAAGATATTTTTGTTACCTAAAATTAGGTATTGTTGACAATACTCAAAATATCGGAAAAATTAAATGATAATAAACAGTAATTTTTACTGACATTTGGGTAATTTTCATTATCCAAAATTGGACGTTATTAGTTACCATAGACCGCAATTTTAGCCTACTTGAGAAGAGAAACGTCCTTTTTCACGCGCTTGGAGAAACAGATGAGAATGTGAGAAGCGAAAAACTATTATACGCTCACAGCAGTTTTTTGCGAGAAAAGCAACGGCGATTTATAATTTTCGGAGAGCATGAGTAGCTGATAAATCGTTTCTTTTTCAGTGAATCCTAGATGCCGATAATTCTCGGGGGTTTTTCATGGGGGTGAATCTAACTTTGAGAGATTCTCTCCCGGTTCACTCACTCTCTCATTCATTACAGCGCCATTATAACACTTTCGAGGCATTCTTTAGTATAGACCGAAACACAACGGTGCTGGCTAGCATACTTTATAAAAATAGAATGAAAAACGTAAAGGTGATTGGAATATGAATGAAAGAGAAAGTAGTCAAAGAGAGTCTCTCAATGTTAGATTCGCTCTAATGAAAAAAAATCCTAGAATTATTTTTTACTTACGTTTTGACACCAAAAAATGCACCAGTCTTCATACTTGTTTTATTCTGACATTATAATTCAATAATGATGGTGCATGGCGGTTTTCGGGCTTTGCTCCTCGTATACTTTGGTAGCATGTTTTCAGTAAAAAATGTGACATGGGAAAATATTTTCGTTGAATTTCGGAGAGAGATATTTTCGCATATGCAACAGAGAGGATAATGAATTATCGGCAAAAAAGGAGAGATGAGAATGTGAACGGTTCGCTACTCATTGACAAGCTGCTTGAGAGAGAGAGCATGGTTTTCACCCAGCTGAGTGAGAATTTTGATCTCTGCTATTTACTCAACATTGAATAAATTTTTGGTCACTGGCTTTGCTTCAGTCGCCCTATTTTTCCAAGCGTAAACGTAATATTTTTTTTAGCAATCTCACAATAAATAGTTTATTTAGGTCGAAATATTTAAAGCAATAAGTTTTTGAGGTTAAACGTCGTCGATGGTGCTCTTGGGAAATGATTTTTGGAGCTGTTTAAGTAAAATAATTGGTGATTAAAAGAGCAGGAAATCGTCGATACTGACGATACTGATCAATTCCAGACAGTTTAATAAATACCCAGAAAGTTATCATCAATTTCAGTTCTAGATGTTTTCTACTATGTTAAACCTTATTTTAGCTTTACTAGGATTCATCCACACACTTTATTAATACATTTTTTCAATACAAAAACAAATCTGTAATTCGTTAGGATATTTGTGTCTCCTTGAGCGCAGAATTTGAAATATTAATCCGAATGGACAAATTGTTAAAATGCATTAAAAAACATAATTTAGCGCTTTTGAGCGATTATCGGTATTTTTAACGATCTTTAGGTATTCTCACCGCAGCGTGTAATGCACATAAAGGGAATGCTACACTGAAAAACTATTTCACTTAGCTACTATTGGAAACACAACTAGATATTTTCCAACACAAAAACAAGTGACTTTTACATGAATATCATATAGAAAAAGAAATTCTACTTGACTAATAATTTACATTTCACTGGACACATAAGATTCACTTGTGCAGAGCATTTTCCACTTCCCGAATCACATGAAAGTAAAGTGAATTTCTAGTGGATATTTTCCACTGATTATATTTTTTTGGGTGTAGATTTGTCATAAATTAATGGGATGTTTTAAGTAAAGTTAAGCCAAAAAACGCCTGGATCTAGTCTGTTCTGTGAGAAATTGCAAGCATTATTGTATGGCGCATGAAAGATTGCAAACAATTTCGATGTTTAGGCCTCCTTCACGGTAAATCTGAAGTAAGGCTGTTATAATGCATAAAAGTATTTATCATGTTCACAGCATACATGTTTTATATCAGCATTTAGTGCTAATATAAGGCTACCAAATAATGCTAAGAACTTGTTCACAAAAGCATTGAAAATTAATTTGGAGTCAACAAAAACCTGTATGAACGAGAATAAGTGGAATTTTTTTTTTTGGAAAGTGGTAATTATAGACGTAAAGTTTAATTGTATCGAAACTACTATATTTTTTAATTTTACACACATATCGATGACTTGGTTCCAGAAACAACTACATCTCCATTAGCCAGTTCTACACCTTCATATACGTTCGTAGATACGGAGATGAAAGCTATACAAATTCTGGAACCGCTCATTGCCAGGTACAGGCAGAAAAGGCAGCGGTCCAACCATTCATGAAGATGCCTTGGTTCAAGACGCAGTACAAGACATTTTCGCAGTATATTGAATTTACAAAATATTACTTTACGCATACTAATAAACCCGTTCCTTACTAATAATATTAATTTACACGTAGTGGTTTACTTATAGCTCATTATTGCATGCATTATCCTCCTTTATTTTGCTAATACCATTTATAAGAAGAAGCTTAAACGAAATAGTTTTTACAATAAATCGGAAATAGACAGTTGATAACTGCAGCATAATAGCATTAGCAGTGCCAAAAACGGGCTTTCAAAATTGACAGTTATGTTGAGGTTCATTAATATAGCATTACTAATGCTATTCACGAGCTGTCACTTCTGCACTATATAAGCACGTTATTTTGCCTCTTTTAGCATAATATTAGCATTATATCTGAATATAGAGCTTCAAGACATTTAAGTGCTGCTTTATATGCAGATATAATGCTGATGTAATGCCACTTTTAGTGCTTAATGGTTACTTGGGTATGCAATTATGTCTTCAAAGTAGGCACTTTGCTTGACGACTGAAATTATGCATATAATTTCTAAATAGGTTATGCGTTAAAAAGTGGATAAATTTTAGCCATTTTGCAGCATGTGGAAGTTTCTAATCTTACACCCCGTTCGCACTACAACCTATATTACGTGATATAGAGTATCTTGATATCAAATGACATGCATATTATTTCCAGTGAAAAAAAAAATATGATTGTGTATAGGAACTAGTCACTTCAAAGAATGGGAAAATTCAGTCACTCACCAATATTTAATAGCAACTCTCGGTTGCTAATAGTTTGAGAGTTTGATGTTTCCTATCAAACGGTTCTACACTAATCCTCAAAAACGAAAGTAGAATGAATGAACGAGGAAAACATGCGAAACAAATTTTCTTATTAACGCTATACCTGAATGGATGCGTTGCCACTGAACGCAAGCGATATGAATACACTGAACGAGATTAATTTGACTAAGTGAATGCAATCAGCAGGAATGATCATAGCAGATAAACGGCTTAATATGATGCTTTATGTTTTTATGTTGCCTTTGATCACTTAACATCATGTTAGAACATTATTTGAAATGTTTAACCATGTTTAAGGTTTGATTTGAAGAAATGAGTGAGATTCAATTATTCTCGCTCAGCTGAATCAAACTGAGTGATATCGTTAATGATTCAGCGGGTTAAAAATAGGCACTGAGAAATCGTCCACAAAGCTACAGTTCGATTCATTCAGTATACGATCAGCAGCTAGATTTGCTTAGTTCTCTTTTCTACCAATAGCATGAAACCCGAATAGAAATGAACAGAATCGGAATATCTCACACATGGCACGGCGCACTTTTGTAGGTTGATGCGTATGAGTGAGAAATAAGTGCAAATTGAACCGATTTTTTCCATGCTTGGTCACTTTATAAAATGAAGATGAATAAGAAACTTAGCGCCAATGTGTACGTTGGTCGACAGATCATTTAAGATTACCTTTGTTTGGGTCCCCTCACATTGCTCAATTCCAGGCAATGAGAAGGCGGACTCTCTAGCAAAGGTGGGCGGACAAGAAGGCGAGATTTTTGAAAGAAGAATTTCACATGATGAATTTTTAGCATTAGTACGTCAGAGTTCTCTTCAAAGTTGGCAAAACGATTGGACAAGTAATTCTCTTGGGCGGTGGTTAAAAGTCTGGATGTAAGTCGTGGTTTCATTCATGTGATGTCAAGACTTATCGCTTATATGACTTATGTCCAACCTCTACTCGCTAGACGCACATCTCTACAGAAATAACCTCGTCGAAAGCAATTTATGTAGGTGCGGAACCGGTCATGATAACATCGCTCACGCAGTTTGGCATTGCCCGGAAAATGATGTCTCCAGAGCACGACTATTGAATACCCTTGTGCCCTGAGGTAGACAACCCTTCCGGGAGGTAAGAGATGTTTTGGGAATGCGTGATCTTCCCTACATGCAAGCGATTTACGAATTCCTTTGTTTGTCTGATCTAAGACCTTCCTTCCACTCTAGTGAATTCCCTACCATTGTGTCCCAGTTATACTAACCTTTTGTTTCCGTGCTACTTGAACCTGCCTAGCAAGCTGTGGTCACCCATCTGCGGCTTAGTTCCTGAAAGGGACTACAGGGATCGAGGATCTGGTAGATGTCGCATCCAAAAGCAGCAATTAGCATCCCTCTTTTACTAATATCAAAAAGTAAAATTTTATGTACAACAACATTGAATATCGGCTCCGTAAAGTGTTACACACGCCTGAGCCTAACAAATAAACGAACTGATTAACAAAAAAAAAAATAAGCGCCAATATCTCAAAAGTCTGGATCTGCGTATTTTTGTAATCCACGACATTCCATATAGATTTATCTCAAAACCCCGTATAAGCAAATGAAATTCACCATAAGGTAGAAACATGTTTCTTCTTACACACTTCGATTTTTTTTCCGAAATCTGTAAAGTTTTAACGAATTCTCAATGGGATTTAACGGATTTCGGTGAAATTTTACAGTTATTACAGAGAGCAGTTAATAATCTGAGGGTGTATCAACAGATATAGATCAACCGATTTCATAAGTGGTTATTCATAAACCACGTAGATTTTTTGAGGGGAGGGGGGGTTTGACCAAAGTTTTCGCTCTATACAAAATTAAAAAAAAAAAAATGGTTGAGAAAAGTCTACGAGAGGGGAGGGGGGGAGGTGTCTGAGATTTTCAAAAATATGTCTACGTGGTTTGTGAACCGGCCCCAAGCATATATAGTACCGATTTTTTCGGTAAATTGGGACCGAAAAAATCGAAACCGTAAAGATCGATACCCGCAGCTTATGGGATTTTCACTAATTGGGGAAAATGAGTTCTATATCAGTTCGTTCATGTGATAAACAGCTACAGTCTTCAGCAGAATTGTTGTACAAGGTTGGACCAACAAATCAGTGTCATTGGATATCGATTTAATTGGGAATCTCACCACTATAGGCGCTTTACTTTCGAGTTACAAATTATGTGTGCTGTTTTGCGTTGGGATAAGGCGTAATTGGTTGCATCCTTGGATATCTCGATAGCCTCACCAGTTAGGACATATCAGTCTTGAGTAAAGTTGTCCGAGTGGCCAAGCCCTTGGTCATACAAGTTCGGGTACAACACGGCGCTAGTGTGCATAGAATCTTCCAGCTTGTGATTAACATATCTCGAGAGCCTTACCAGTTAGGACGATGCTTTCTTCAGCAAACTTGTTTTAGTGGCCAAGCCCATCTAAATGGTAGTCAAATATGTTTGGAATTTTCTCCCTACGCGGCGATAGTGTGCTTATGATGTTTCAGTTTGATTATGCTGTGTCTCTAGAGCTTTACAAATTACGATATTACCTTCTTAAGTAAATTCGTTCTAGTGATCAAGTCCATCCGGATGATGACCACATACATTTGGAATTCACTCACTACGTGGCGCTAGTACGGATATGAAGTTCAAGATTATTTTATGTTGTACCACGAGCCTGTTATTAATTAGGATATTGCTTTCTCCAGCAAATTTGTGTAAGTAGCCAAGCCCTTCCTAGAGGTGGCCACATAAGTTCGGAATTCGGTCACTACACGGCGCTAGTGTGCATATCCAGTTGGTGATTGCTATATCTCGAGAGCCTTAGTAGTTAGTTAATTGGTGAACTTATGGGACAAAGTCCTGATGGAACCATCTTTGGAACAAACCACGAGTCATCCAGGCAATTTTGGAGGCAAAGGAACTTTAACGTTTTTGAATGCCCTGATTTTCCAATGATCACTATGCGTATGTTGTGATCACCTGTCACATTACTACAGGGCATAAAAGTTGGAGCATTCTTTTGACTTTGGCCAACAAATGATTCAGGTGGAAGCATTTCTAAAAACAAACCAGTTTTTCTGCGTTTTCCCAGTGATAATATTACAAGATCCAAATGGATAGAATTCTGTCGGCTGGAGTCTGATACAGCCGAAATCAAACCAAGCTCGCGAGTCTGAAGCGTAAGTTGAAAATGTATTTTTTTAGGGAAGTTTTCGAAAAACTTAGGTATATTTTTCTCCGTGTTTTGTGTAAATGTACGTGAAAATAGAATGTTTGATCAAGAAAAACGAAAATCTTCAAAAAGCAATATGGGACAAGTATGCGTAGAACGGCAGTGTATTACTCGTAGATAATTCTATTGCTTGCATCAAACGAAAACTATTTCCGAGAATCTTTTGCCATTCACAATGCGGAAGTGCGGAAACAGTGAAATGCAAAGTAACTCATTTCGGTGCACTGAACTCACTTCCGTCATGTCTAGGCGGCCGGCCCGAATAGAATCATCTCGTTTGCAAGTACGATGTTGGCAAAAACATCCCAAAAACAAAAGCAACCAAAACAATGACACAGTAGGCATCAGAACACTGACTACTCTTTCACTTTCCATTTTTTCCCTCAACAATTTTTACTAGCTATATTCATAGTTGGCACTGCGGAGATGACTTTTTACGCTTGGTATACTCCAAGTGTGGTGTTGTGCCACTTCTGCAGACTAACTCGGCAGAATTGTATGGTCCGTATTGTTTCTTTTGTTGGTTGAAAAAAAAAACACATCCATTCTCGCGCTTTCCGCGTATCACTCCGAAATGGTTCGTAACAAAAATGTTTGCCAGCACAGATAGACCAGTACATTCACTGCAATTCCAGAGGCGGCGCCGGGCGTGAGTGCCGTGTTGTGACTACAGTTTTCACTTTCACGCACTCGCTTTTCACTTTATGCCACCAGCATTATCGTGCACGTGTCCATGTTTCGACTATGTAGCTGTAATCTGCTTCATTTTGCGCGTGTTGTTGTTAGTGGAGGATGAGTCGATGATGGGTGAATCTGAATTATTTATGAATAGGAATAGAATGGCGATCGAGGCGTTGATGGCGTGGCGAAATATGGCAACTCATGTAAACAATAACGATGGCGGCTACCTGATACTAGTACTACTCGAGACAATGATGGCTGTGCGAATGCGGAAGACTTTTACTGAACGGGAGAAAGAATAGAAGGGGGTGGGGGGGGGGAGGGGGAATGTTTTCCATCTGGGACGCAAATATAGACGCAAATCGACTATCTCACGTAGGTTGAGCGAGCTGCACTATCCGATGATTGATGGTTTGTTTAGATGGGGTAATGCGATTGCGAATAGACCTACTTGGATCGATCGAAGAATTGACCGGAGCTTGTGGAACGATTTTGCTAACTTGGGAATCGGATTAGTTTAGCTCATGGTGAGTTTTCTTCTCTTATAACGAAAAAGAACTGCAGTAATGTCTACATTTTGTCACCACCATGTAGCGTTTACGGGTGACAAAATTGGGACAGTGACAAAACGTGGATTTTTTTATTGATAATTTTCAAAGAAGGGAGGTTCCTAAATAGTAAAGGGTCACCCACAATTAATACGTTGCGGATGCGTTGACGTAAGTTTGACAGAAAACCTATGGGAAAACTATCAAATTCACGCAAACGCATCCACAACGAATCAATTGTGGTTCAGTCATAAAGGCAATAGAAGGGTCAAACATCATTTTTTGGCTGAGTTCAATTTTGTACTGTGTAGGTAGAGTGGCAATTTTTATATGATTAATGCTGGTTGATGAGGTTATAGGGGTTTCAAGCAAGCTTGCTCTGCCATTCTACGCATAATTGTCCCATATTACCAGTGATGCATTTTTTCGAGTACAATTTTGGAACATAGATCTACTAAGGCTTGGTCACCTGGACGCACTGTTTACATACTGCAGGGCCTAGGGTGAATCTGGAATGTTTAACGCTGAGTCGTTACAATTAATTTTGTTTTAAAAAAATTATACTTAATGACGTGAACCGATTGATGATGTCAGGTTTAAAAATAGTGAAGTCGTTGCAATGCCAGCCAAAGCACCGTCAGAACATTCGACCGGGATAGATTTCGATCTTTCCGGCCAGTCAAGGCACTGATCAAACTAGTCGCCAAAGAGGCAGTTGTACAATGAGGTTTTTACGAATTACGGAGGATGCATCCTCATGGAGGACGAAACGTACGTGAAGATGGATTATGGGCAGCTTCCCGGACAAAAGTTCTATAAAGCCACTGGTCGAGGTGATGTCCGAGCTCAAATTCGTTTTGGACATTCTTTGGACAAAAAAAATAGGGTTTCGTGACAAACAATATTGCACTGAAAATTTATTTTCGTACAGTAGCTTTCACGCGTTTCGTAAACATGTATTTTGTACATAGAACAAATGTCTCGTATATTGTAAGAAACATTCATAATGCTTTCAATCTGGTGAAATGCTATCATTTCTCTTTTATACCGTACTCATGCATGATGATGTTTCTGCTGGCATGGGCGGGAATAATTTATCTAACCCAATATAAAAATTAAAGCGCTGTCGAGAGCTATAACTTCATGCTCATTAATCACACATGTTCTCACAAGTCAGCGTGGCCTAGTGAGATCAACCACGGATTCAGAATCAGCATTTTCCAAATATTCAGGTTCGAGCCCCATGTCAGAAACAATAAAATAAACGCTGGACAACTCCACGTGGTTGCGCTTTTTGTTATCAATTACATTTTGAATCGATAAAGTAGATCTGTCAGTCCTTCATGCAGCCACCAGAGAGACGTTTCTTTTTAATTTGTGACCAAATATTCGTAGCTCTTTTTGTTGTTTTCGTACAATGTACGAATGTTCTTTCTGTGTCAACAAAAGCTTCGTGCTAGTGACAGTTGCGCGTGTGCCAATAATTACGAATGTATCTTCATAAAAAGAACAAATCAGTTTCGTTGCAGAAAACAACGAATGGATTTGTGAGTATTACCATCGATTTTGTAATATAAACCCACATTAACTTTCAGTGTGTGGATTTTAAAATGTACAAGCAGAAAGGCCTAAAAACGTATTTTTACGTACATTAAAGCTAATCCATTATTACTTATACCTGTAAAGTTTTGGCCTGATTTGGAAAGCTGCCACTTCAGTGGAGAAGTTCTACAGTGTTATCGAGACAAATGTCAAACAGATGTTAAAGAAGAGTGGAATAGTGACTCGGGATGCAACAGAGATGAAAGGTGATGGAACAAAATGGCCGCTAGGTTAGCCAACACAGTTTGAAAGAAATATTTTCTTTTCTGCGTTATTTAATGCACATGAAGGGAATGCTAGATTTGGCTGAAATTAATAAGATATGTCGTGCAAACTTAAGCCAGAAAACGCCTGAAACTAGTCTTCCTGTTTGGAAGATTGCAAGCATTGTCGCATGGCGTATGGGAGATTGCAAACATATTCGTTGTTTACGATTCCTTTGGCTTGAAATCAAACGAGAGGAAATTTTACGCGTCTGTTAAAATTGATTATTTTTTCTGTGTGTATAGGAACGGGGTTTCAGCAGTTTATTCAGCACCTCAGACATTTGATGAAACTGTATGTAATCTATTATTAGAACTGCCAATATTTAAACATCAATCTCCCTGCTTACTTCTGGTCTATCGACACACACCTTCAGCAACGAGCATTAGATTCAGAAAATGTCATAGCCATAGAATAAAGTTTCCAATTGCAGGGAGTTTTTTAAAGCATGCGGACTGCTTTCCGACCAATAAAATGTTTTCTTCAGCTTCGTAATCTGTACATAAACTAACAATATTGTATGAGTGCGATTCCGTGCATGTGTGCGAAGGCAAACTGATATAGACCAGTTTCACGGTTTGCTGCAAACGTCAATTACCTCAACCCTCCTTCATTTTACCCATCCGCTCTCGAAAACAATCAACCAAAACATGTCGATTGCTACAATCAAAAACTCGTCTACTAGCAGGTTATGAGGCAGAGATACACGATCGAGCTTTTAGTTTTTCATTGATCTTTAGATTGGCAATGTGTATTTCTTATTTCATTTACTCTCACGCAAATGTTAGCCAAAGTGAGTGTGACGACAAACGGGATGCTTCGTTTAAAAACAAACAAACGCGGAGAGAAGCAACAGCGGGAGATAATTTCTCACCCGTGCTAGGCAGTATTAGGAGACGGACAAATCGCTAGAACTAGAAACAAGCAATAGGTAGTATAAGAGCACTGATCGGTTGCATAACCTTTTCGTCAGGTCAGAGTTTCCCCGTGCCTATCCTGCATAGGGTAGTATGACAAAGGGTTTATATGTGCCTGATCGGACACTACCGTTCAAATGCCCCTCCGCTCGTTCAATCTTGTATCTTTCATTTTCAAAGCCTGCCGTTGCCTTACGGACCTATCAATACACTCAGTAGCAAAAAAAAGCCGAGCATAATTTTGTTTGCAAAAAACTCCATGTTCAACCTCCTGTAACTTTGTCAATTATCGATATTTTTGGCTGAAAATTTAACAACATTATGAACAATGTATATACCTTAGTGATCAAAATTTCATGTTGATGAAATTATAAATTTGAAGTTATCATAACATATGTGAAAAAAGTCATTTTTAGACAAAGCAATTTCAAAAATCCGTATTTCGGTGAAAAATTTAGGTAGCATATTTAAAATTTCTCCATAGCTTAGAAAAGTATAGAAAACAATGTGGACAAAATTTGAACTATTTCTATCAAGTGGTTTGGACTACAGCTGGCGTCAAAGTTGACGCACCAACATGAGCATTTCCCTTTTTCACCCGATACTGACCTTGCTGAAATATCGGTGCAAAAAAAAAAAGCCGAGGTAAATTTTATTAATAATACTGTATAACACTGTATACGTATTTTCACAAACCATTTCATACTGAATGCCATATTTTCAAAGTTCTTCGTGGCTAACTCTAGTTATTTGGGATATTTATCGCGTAACAAATCATGTGTATTAATAAGATGAATTCACCTCGGCTTTTTTTTGCACCGATATTTCAGCAAGGCCAATATTGGGTGAAAATGGGAAATACTCACGTTGGTGCGTCAACTTTGATGCCAGCTGTAGTCCAAACCACTTAGTGGAAATAGTTCAAATTCTGACCACATGATTTTCTGTACTTGTTTAAACTATGGAGGAATTTTTGATACGCTACCTAAATTTTTCACAGAAAAACGGATTTTTGAAATTGCTATGTCCAAAATTTCCTTTTTTCATATATGTTACGATAACTTCAAGTTTATAAATTTTATCAATACGAAATTTTGGTCATATGAGGTCTATACATTAATTATAGTGTTGTCAAATTTTCAGTCAAAAATATTGATAATTGACAAAGTTACAGAGCATTGAACATGGCGTTATTTAGGAGCAAAATTTTGCTCGGCTTTTTTTTTGCTACTGAGTGTACACATTCTCTTCATGTCTTTGTGTTCTAGCAATAAAATTACTGTCCGCTCCTAGTGCTTCGCATGGAGATGAGAAATTATCTGCTTCTGAAAACTTCATCAAAGATCGTTACTTCCGCGCTGGGGAGCGCAGCATTATTTATCGTTGGGTACTATTGACAGCTCCGAAACATATTTTTGTATTGCATATGATAGCACCAGATCATGGAAAATATAATCATAAGCATAGATCAACCTCTTATTATTGGAAGAAACATGAAATAAATAGTGATTTCAGATTATCTAAATATGTAATAAATTTAACTCAATCTTCAACATCACATTCTGGCAACAAGCCTAGCTGTGAGAGAGAGCTGATGAAGACATGCTCTCCGGTACACGCGATTATATGCAAAATACACAAAGGCAAAATTTGAGCGAACTTCTGCAACAGGTAAGAAACTGATGGTTTTATAGATAATGTAGTTTAGTTGTTCAAAAAAACAGTAATTTATTGGTAATCAATCGAATCATAAGTCCGATTGATAGAGTTTATGGTCGTATCATTAAAAGTGAAATAATTGTAGGATATTTAGGCCTATTTCCTAACAACTGATTAAAATAGTTACCCCTGATTAAGCCGTTCCCTACAAAATAATGAGTGATATTCGAAGAAACGTTCAATATTTCATCAATCAGTTGATACATAAAATTTTGCAATTTTTCCTTGGAAGTGAAATAAATGACCTTCATTTTGAGTACTCAACATTTTTATTATTCATCGTGGTTCCGAGATTTTTTTTTTTTTTTTTGGGGCCTAAAACCACTGCGTCCACTGAGTTGAACTTTTGTGGTTCCGAGATAGATCCGTTTTTAAGTTTATAAAAAAATATCACGAGATCAAAACGCGTCTCTGATAGGAACAGAAGGTTGTCTTTCTTCTTTATGGCCTTTAGGGAACAGTAGGCAGAAATTAGGAAAAAAGAGCAATAATTTCTGGTGCTTTTATGCCAAAGAAAATTATAAATCTCCTTAATCTTTTAATAACAAAAAAATGTAATGCTTAGAATCAATTTCATTCTCATCATTAATCAATTATTTTTACTTCTCTGTGATGCTCAAGCGTTTAAGCTGCATAGATTATGTACGTTGTAAAACTGCCACTGCCAACCTTGCTCTTCCAGACAAGACACTTATATCCAATTTGATCTCGTAACTCATATTCCGCAAATAGAGTAGTTCCATTAGTGCCCACGACTCAAACCTGCCGCTCCGGTTGGAGAGCGTTAGTTCAGTTCGTCCGACACTGACACGGTGCGCTACTCGTTTTACGCACCGGCTCTTAAGGTCTTCCACAAGTGAACGGTATCAACCGGCAGATTTGCGGTAAATAACGACTTGTAGAAACGGAAATAGACTACAAACGGAAGCTCAATGATTACGGTTCTGTTTTCGCTAGCGGCTGCCTGTCATACGGCCTTTGATGATGATGGATTTCCAACTTCAAAACTTTCCAAAGTCAAAGTCATACTACACACTGTGGCGTGCGTTGTTTGTACACGGAAGGTTCTATATGGGATTTGGAAAGCCATGCTTGGAATAATAAAAAGTAACGTTCCATCCATAATATCTTGAAATTGTCGGTAGCCGATCTTCGCGTGACCATGTGCCTAAAAATGGCTAGTAGGGGACACTTCAAAACAAACTTTGAAGTGCTGCTACTCATCTTCTCCTCAGGTATCCGCGAATGGCGTCCGTTGATGTTAATTCCTTTTTTTATGACACTTCATCACTATCCATCTGTGTATAATAAGGCAGCCATAGGCTTGGTCACGACTGGGCTCAGAATAAAAGTATTCACCTACAACATACAAATGCGGCAAAAAAGGGGTGCTTGATCTGGTTCTCTTTCGTTTCTCGTTTCTTCATCTCCGTGGCTCTGTCACCATGGCAAACTATAAAAAAGACATCTGTCGATGCGAGAAGGCATGAACGTTCTGGAGATGGGAAACATGTACGGCAACTAGTAACGAGAAATTTCCATGTACGCTTCCTGTCACCGAAGAAGGCCGCATGAAGACGTATGTAACTGTAATAATCCTTTCCCGGTTCGTTAACCTTCACATTGTGCATGATGATAATGGTGGCTCCAGGTGCAAATACGGAGACGTACAATGCCATAGATGGTAGCCATAAATCAGGGAATGGTCAGACGATTGGCTATGGCAACTTATGATCATCTCATCAAAAATTTAACGATTTCACTATCACTTCACGGTGCGAACGGACTAGTCCGTTGATCGGGGTGATTTTTTTTTGCATAACTGGTACTTTGATTACGACGATCAAGCTGCATTGATGCACGCATGTATGTACAATCGGTTCTCAAGTTTAGCAACTGCCTTTAATCTTATTCATCGCATATACGGAGGGGGCTAATGCGTAATGAATAATATGATACTGCAAAGAGTGTGTGCTTAATGTGATGCGGAAAAATTTCTCCTAACATCATCGCTAGTTATGGTTACAACCAGGTATGCATGTAAACATTTTGCATACGGGTGGTTTCACTTTTTTTCTATCTCACTCTGGGGGATGATGCTGAGAGGTAGCCTGTGATTGCACAATGCTTGATACTTTTTTGCCAGACCTTGTACTTATTTGTACAATCTTCCAACTGATTGGGTAAGTGATGTGAGGATCGAAAATTCTATCATCTCGTATAAGACGAATTTCACGCCAACTCATCCAATGGTTGGCAGCACCCAATTACGTCTATATAAGGTCTGGGGCAACGCACTGCTTGCTTGTATTGGAAGCAAAAATAATGTAAACATTGCTGAGCCGACGAGTGATGACGTAACGCTATTGAACTTGCTGAATTGTGGAAATAATCATGATACAAATGCCATTTATTAAGCAGAAGCATTTCCTACCGATAACATGGATCATATATAGTGAATTCGATAGAGAACTGTCAGACATACCTTGTTGTGGCTACTTAGCCAGACCTTATATAGACGTCGTTGGGCAGCACCCTCTCAGAATCTAATGAAACTTTGTGGGTGCGTAGACTATGTCTTTTCAAGCAACTTTGCATACTTTTTTTTCAATTTATGTAGACTACCATTTGAAAAGGGCTTAAGTTTTTTAATCGATTTTTTTTTGAATCAACGTAATTCAAAAAGATAAAGACTTACAAAAAAGTGATGTATGAATGACTTTTAGACAATTGACTTAGCTATTATAAAAAAAATTGGAAAATCGATTCTTACACACTAAAAAAAATATTTTATAATCACGCAAATTGAGAAAAATGACTTTCTTAGAATTGGACGATTTTTTTATTAATAAAGGCGATGTAATTGGAAGAAAGGTCAAGATTTGTTACAGAATGTGTAAAAGGTATTGGAAAAATCGTGATAGAGGGGGTCTGATGAATCTAAACGAATAACGGACGCCATATTTGAATCGTCTTTAAATGGATGTGCATCAAGTCTTATCAAATTAAAAAATTATAATTTTATAACACTTGATGCATATCCATTTAAACGATTCAAATATAATCTTATATGAATTTTCGAAATACTTTTCATGTCAATGAAAACTCATAGGTTTTTGCTTGGTAAGGGTTTAATTTTTTTTCATATGTACATCTTCATGTATTAGTAATTAACATAGCTACATATATTTAATGTATAAATCTTTCACATACAAAGTGAATTTGTTTGATAACCTTTTAGCTGAAATTTGATTTTCTGAAATAGTTACAAAGCAATGAACCTGTGTAACAGGTATTGTCTTTACGTGGATATAGAACTCCTCAGGTTCTGCTGACATTTTTGCATACTGTTCAGCTGATATGAAGCCGAAATTCTGTTTTGTAATACTTTTATTTGGCTGTTAAACTGCTAGTTCCCGAGGAGTTTTCATCGTGTCTCCATAATTATTAGCAAGGCTTGCTTATTTTTCCATCTTGCTCAATACTTCAGATATTATGATAAAGCTTCTGTTTTCCAACTTATTGTCTTTTTTGTAATATACTTCAAAGGTTGATAATAAACAGGATCAAACCAATTTGATCTAATTGTATTATCACTAAAGTTAAAAATTAATAATTTAAAAATAAGCTTTTTTTCCAAATAGCAGCCTTAATTTTTCAAACATTTGAAGACCTTTAAAAATCCAAATTGTCATTATAATTAAATTAAAATTGGCTTTTGTGTGGTTTAAGCACAAAATTAAAAGCCAGGTTATGCTGATACACGGTAAAAGAATCGATTTTACAATTTTTTTTCAATTTTTTTCATAAAAGCTTAGGATAGTTTCCTAAAAGTCACCCATACATAACCTTTATTGTAAATATTGCGAACTTTTAGACAATTATATTGTCTTTATTGGAAAAATTTTTTGTCCAATTCTAGGATAGCCATTTTTTTGTAAATTGACTTAAAATTTAAAATATTTAATTTTTAGCGTGTAAGAATCGATTTTTTTTCATAAAATGTAAGGACAATTTTCTAAAACTCACTGTACACCAGTTTTTGTAAGTCTGTCTTTTAAATTATGTTGATAAAAACTTCTAAGCCCTTTTCAAATGTGGAAGTCTAGATAAATTCTGAATAACAAAGCATGCAAAGCTGCTAGAAAGACATAGTCTACCCACCCACAGTATATTGGAGTTCCGTATGGGTGCTGCCAATCACGAAGACGAGTTGGCGTGAAATTCATCATAAGTCTCTCACATAATTGCGGTGCTTAAATATATGTATCGGGAAATAATCCACACATATTTATTAGCAAAAATCTAGAAAATTCCACATAATACTGGTGTATTCAACAAACAGCACCCTCTTGAGAAACACAGATGAAGTTTATGTGACAAATGAAAAACTGTAAAAATAATAGTGGTTATGTGTATACATAGGAAGTATGTGGTTACAAATAGTTATCATTGGTTGATTACATTGTAAAAATCATGTGTCGGA